>JAMXBB010000002.1:6799994-6868381 GCA_024138015.1 Lumnitzera littorea
TTTATCTTTTCTATATCATCATATAAACATAAAACTCTCTAGATAAAAATAAAACTATTTTACATACTTAATATTATAATATGGATGTATATTTTTGAAAATGTAAAATATTTTTATTTTTATCTAGAGAATTTTATTTTTATATTATGATATAGAAAAGATAAAATTTAAGCCTTTTGTTTAATTCATCAATATAATTTTTTGTCCACTCATAAAGCAAAATTACAAACCAAATAAGAGATAAAATTTTTTATCCAATCCTTTATCACAAAAATTACATAACTAAACACTATCTAAGCGGATAAGATGGGTTTTCGGTATCTTTAGAAAAATATTATAATAATATAATACTTGAGATGGAAGTTACAAATCAAAGAAGTCGGAAAAACTACATTTAAAATATTATGATGAAAAAGTAAGATGGAAGTTTTCATATTATTATTAATTTCTTTTTATACTTTATGCACCCATATCATGTCTTTTTCGCTAGTCATCATTGAAAAGACAAAATGGTTTGCATATATAACCATTAATTTTGATATATTGAATCATCGATCCTACCGTGTGATATACTAAAAAAGTCGTAGAAGAAGCATGTGCCCGATTGAGTTGGAGATCTCCAGATCTACCTTTCCCCTTCTAAATCAAGACGACGTCCTCGTCTGTGTGTGGTGTCCGCAGATTTTTCACAACCTTGCCTTCAGCAAGTGGACGGGTGTGCTTCGAAAGAGAGATGACGTGGCAGAAATACAATCATGTTGGGGTCACAACTGAACGAGCAATGAACATCTAGTGGCCCTCTTCTTCTCAATGTCGCAGGAAACATTCTCAGTAGCATCCTTAAAACGAAGGGCTTTTAGATTTTTATGTAATAATCACGTTTTTCCCTTATAAAATAGTAGCAAACATTGTATCCACATTAGATTCTATAATGGCTTCAAAGTTATCACATCGCCCTTGCATCTAAAGGCAAAGTTCTTAACTCCCATCGAAGTAGGAGTCTGTAAGTGTGATCAGAAACTCTCTAGAGAGCTTTATGTTAAGGTAGCCTAAATTAAGGATGTTTTTGCCTTAGAATTGGGTTCGTAAGAGAGGCCGATTAAGAGAGGCATGATAGGGGAAAAGACAGATGAGGTGTAGATTGGCAATAGCCCTGACTAAACCTCTAAAGTTGAGGTAGAGACGCCTCTAGAAGTGAAAGAGGCCATTGTTGACCTCCTGTGGGCCAATTCTAACAAGTTCACTTGGTTAGCATCTAACATGCCTAGAATCTTCACCAACCTAACAACTTACAGCCTTAACATTGATGGAAGCACTCGACCTATGAAGCAAAAGAAAATACATTTTGCCCTAGAAAGATAGGCTGCTATTGAAGAAAAAGTACAGAAATTGCTAAACGTAGACTTCGTACAAGAGGAAAAGTATTTAACGTGGCTAGCAAATGTGGTGCTAGTAAAAAAGAAGAATAGGAAATGGCATATGTATATCGACTATAATGACTTTAATAAAGCTTGCCCTAAGGACTGCTTTCCTCTCTTGAGGATAGACCAACTAGTCGACTCTATGTCAGGACATGCTTTGCTTTGCTTCATGGACACCTTCTTAAGTTATAACTAGATGAAAATGGACCTGAAGACAAAGTCCATACCTCCTTCATCATTAACTTTGATACTTATTGCTATACTGTTATACCCTTGGCCTCAAGAATGCTAGGGCAATATACCAAATGATGGTGACCACCCTGTTCAAGTCCTAGCTCAGGCGTAACATAAAGATCTACGTTGACAACATAATTGTCAAAAGCAAGCATCCTACTAATCTCATGCCATTAACTACATCAAGAAATGTGTTAAGACTTGCAGGAAGCCTTCAATTGAATGAGGGAGCACAACATGAAGCTGAACCCTCAGAAGTGTGTCTTCGAGATCAACTCTAGCAAGTTCTTGGGTTTCATGGTAACCCAACATGACATAGAGGCCAATCTAGAGAAGATCAAAGCCATTAGGGACATGAAGATTCCCTCCTCGATTAAAGAAGTTCAAAAGCTTACTGACATGGTAGTCGCACTAAGCAAATTCATCTTAAGGAGCGTAGATAGACGTACAGAGTTCTTTAAAATCCTTAAAAATCCAAAGAGTTTTGAGTGGACTCTACAATGTAAAGCAGCCTTTAAGGAACTACAGGACTTCCTCAAGCATCCTCTAGTCCTCTTTAAGCTTGTTTTAAGGGAGGACCTATATTTATACCTAGCCATTAATGATCGGACACTCTTCTCCGTATTAGTTAGAGTAGAGGGGAGAGACTACAGGTTTATATACTATGCCAACCAAATCCTCTAAGGGCCTGAGGTTAGGTACACCAAAGTGATTGCTTTAGCCATCATTATCTTTGTACATCGACTCAGGCCTTACTTTCAACGTACCAGATAGTCATGTTGATAGATTAACCATTGCACACCTTACTACAAAAGCCTAACGTATTTAATTGGATGATGAAGTACGTGATAGAGATGATTGTATACGGTATCCAATATCAACCATAAACGGCCTATAATGCACAAGGGCTGCCTGATTTTGTGGTAGAGTATACAGTAGAAGAGAAAGCACTACTCAAAGATGATAAGCTTGTATGGACTCTTTATGTCGATGGTTCATACACCTTAGGTGGTGGAGATGTAAGCCTAATGCTCATTGGACCACATAAGGCTACTATTTGTCCTGCCCTCAAGTTTGAGTTCAACACGAGCAACAACGAATCTAAATACAATGCTTTAATTGCCAGTCTTAAGCTAGCCAAGGAGATTAGCACTGATCACCTTCAAGTATTCTTGAACTCAATGCTTGTCGTCTAGTAAGTCTAAAGTGAGTATGAAGCTAGGGACAACACCATGGCAAGGTACTTGGAGAAAGTAAGGAATCTCTTAATTGGGTCCCCTTCATGGAACATCACGAAGATCCTTTGAACTAAGAAATTGGCAGTAGATTGGCTGTCCAAGCTCACCTCCACTAGTATACAAAGGCCTGAGGTAGAAGCTAGAAAATTTTCATAGAGTACTTGCTTGATAGGAGTATAACTCCAAGCATAGCTGAGGTCTTAAAGGACATAATAACACCCATAGAGCCAAGGTAAATGGACCCCATCTGGAGTTATTCAGAGCAAGGCACACTCTTAGATGACAGGAAAGAGGCTAAGAAGCAGATGTATCATGCCACCAACTATACCCTGATCAATAGAATCCTATATCAAATGAGAGTTAATCTTCTCCTACTTAAATGCCTTTGAGTAGATGAGAGGCTATACGTCATAAAAGAGTTATATGCTAAAGTGTACAGCAACCACATTTAGTTGTAGGCCCTTTACATCTGAGCTCTTTAGCTTAGATACTATTACCTTACCATGAGGCAGGATACCAAGGACGTAGCTTACAAATACCCTTAGTACCAAACCTGTCCATGGCTATTTGCCCATGTCCCAACACTAATCTCTAGCCCTTGACTTATCTATGGCTATTCGCCCAATAGAGCATCGATATTCTTGGCGGCGACATTCTTGGCGCTTTCCTTAAGGCCTTAAGAGGATGGCAGTTCATCATTGTAGCTGTCGACTACTTTATGAAGTGGGTCGAGGCCGAAGCTCAAGCTGAGGCCATAGCAAAAATCACTGAAAGGAGCATCGAGTCATTCATAGGAAACAACATCCTCTCTAGGTTTAAGGTTCTCTATGCCCTCATCATGTATAATAAGCAGCAATTCGATAACCCTAGGTTTAAGTAGTTCTACTCTAAGCATCATATCACACTACACTTCACCTTAATCGTACATCCCCAGTCCAACAAACAGGTCGAGGCTACCAATTAAATTATCTTGGAGAGCTTCAAAAAGAAAGTCAATTAAGCTCAAGGAAGGTAGGTAAATGAGTTGCCTAATATTTTGTAAGGATATAGGACTACCCATCACACTTTTACAAGCAAGACCCCATTCTGCCTAGCCTTCAACTTAGAGCTAGTCCTTCCTATTAAGCTGGAACTTCCTAACATCAAGATTAAGTCCTTCAACACCATCTTAAACCAATCCGTGCTATTGTTCAGTGTAGATACTATTGAAGATATCAAATATCTCGTTGTAGCTTAATTCGTTGTGATAGGAATTAGTCCATGGCGATCCTCAGGCTGAGGTTGACCTATCAGAAGCTAAAGCCAGCTTATTCTAACTCAAGGTTAACCTACTCTTATCAAGGCTGGAATAATAACTGAAGGACGAAAGGAGGAAAAGGAACCATTCGGTATTAGGTTTACCATCTATTGAGATGGCAAGAGACTAAACGGCTAAGAAATTAAGGCTAAAGAATAGCTCGGCATAGCACAAGAAAGCTACAGCTAAGCAATCTATGAGTGCAGTAACTGTGAGCTGACCTCACTAGGAGTTCGACTAAGTATAATAAACTTCTAAATATCCCACCCTAACTTAAACATCCAATTGCTAACTGGCCTTTACTTAGGTTCAATCCTACAGTTTGCTCAGATGACTACATGACAACCTTTTCTGTTAAACGCATAGTTGTGTATACTTTGTAAATATTTTCCTTAATTCATTTATATGCCTTTCTTTAGGGTTTAAGGGCCTTATATATTATTTACACTTTTGCTACTAAGGTTTTAGAATTTACTATAAATAACAACTTTTGTAATTAGCCAAGGATATTAAGACAATATACAGACAAAGATCACACTTAAACATTCCTCTTTAAGCAAGGATATTCTTAAAGCTCTTCAAGCTTGCATTTCAGATTATTGAGTGCCGATTAACTCTTTAATCTTTCTTGTGTTCTTATCAATCTTAACCTTAAGATTGTGGTGAACCCTTCATTTGAGCGAGTTAGTGAGTTACATCTAACCTCTTATTTGAAATCCGATTAACATTTAGTGTTTGTAAGTTGTATCGGACCCTAATTTGAGCTCAGTCCTTGATTGTGTTTGTATCTTAGTGTATGATATCCATACACATTTGTAATCCAAACCCTATTCCACTTCCTATTCCTCATCCCACTTGAATGTCAAATACCTATTCGTGGTTCATGTTCATTGTGTGTTCGTGGATTCGCATCAGCTTTGCTAGTATTAGAGCTTTAGGGAGATATGTATGTTAATGTTCTTCATAGTTTGATTAGTGGTTTGAACATTTCTGTTAATCATTGTTCTGTAGTATAGTACGTTGTTCGTGTTCTTAGTAGTCATGGTATTGTACTATTTGCACTGGGTTATTGAGTCAAGTAGCAGTAATTTTAGTAGTTGATTTTAGTTGTTGTAGTGTTTATCAGTCGTGGGTAACTGTAGAAATTGAGTAACAGTAATTTATGGGTTATTGTTAGTTGTATTTTGTTGCAATAGTATTTGTGAAATTGTCTTAGTAATGGTTTTAACTTAAGTACAGTTGATTGTGTTATATGTTTATTAAATTTTCTCTCTAGAATTTATCGTACGAACCACAATGTTTGAAGATAGTGTCAATAACAATGTTGATAGTCCTCGTAGAAGTTTGAGGTGACATGTTGATAACTTAGAATATTGGATTCAGAATCTCATTGATTCTATCAAGGAACTTATTGATTTAGTCAGAGGCCATAAACATGTTAGTTGAGGTAAAGTAAATCGAGTAGAAGTGGCTCTAACAAGCTTGATAATGATGAATGACACTTGAGAACCAAGTTAAGGAGAAGTGAAAATCGACCTAAGCTGAGGAAAAGCAATGATAGGAGTATTGACTTCAAAGAGAACCAAGGAGCTCCAAGAACAGAGCCGAGGCTGAGAAGAGATGTGGTCGAGCATAGCTCCAATAGAAGTGGCTGATTTAAAGTTAATCGAGTAGCTCGGAATATAAGGGATGAACCTTGAGTACAAAGCTGATGACTTAACAACATCAAACTTAAGCTGCCTACCTTCAATGGTGGTAGCCAACTTAAAGAGTTCTTTGATTAGGTTCCCTGAATAGAGAAGCTATTTGAGGGTTATGAGTATGATGATAGAACTAAGGTCAAGCTAGACTCATTATCCCTTATTGAGTTTGCTAATCTTTGGTGAGAAAAATTAGTCACCAAGTGAGATGCTGAAAGAGAAGAGCCAATCAAAACTTGAAGGCTTATGAAGTGTTTGATGAATCAGTGCTTTGTGCTGACTTACTTCAAACAAGAGATGCTTAATGCTTTCCAACACTTGAAGTAAGGTTGAAACACTATTAAAGAAATATTTGTAAGAGTTTAAGACCTTGATAACAAGATGTGAGATTGTCGAGCCCTAGGACCGTACTATTGCTAGATTGCTGAGTGGACTTCGAGATGACATTGCTGATGTAGTCGAACTACAGCCATTTAACTTATTGGATAAGCTTATCAATTTGGCATTAAGGGTAAAGAGACAGAGGAGGAGGCATAAGAAGCTAACTATCTGACCTTAACAAGGCAACCCTAAGCTTGAGATGTATGAAGAGAATAAAAAGCTCAAGAAGAAGATGGAGAAAGGAGAGCCTAACCAACTTGACCAAGCTAAGACTAAGAAAGTAGAGAAGGGGAAAGTGCCAACACCAAAGCCCGAGAAGTTAAGTGCTTCAAATGTTTAGGTTGTAGACATATTGCCTCCCAGTATCCAAATAAGAAGGTTATGATTTTGAAAGGCAAAGGACCTAACGCTCAAGTAGAGAGCTAAAGTGATAAGATCTCTAAGAGTGAGGGAGCAATTAACATCTATCTTGAGGTGGGAGAACCCTTAGCCCTAATAAACAGATGAATTGACATTAAAGAAGACCTAAGTCAAAGGGACAACTTGTTCCAAATCCGATGTTTGGTGAATGGGAAGACTTATTCCCTGGTTGTTGATGGAGGTAGTTATACCAACATTGTTTTTGCTAAGCTAATGGAGAAGGTGAGATTGTTGACCTACCTGCATCCGTAACCTTATAGACTGAAGTGATTTAATGATAAGCGTATGGTCCATGTACATAAGAAAGCTTGGATACCATTCAAGGCTAGACAATATGAGGATGAGGTTGACTTTGAGATAGTGCCTATGAATGCCACAAATTTTCTTCTTGGCCAATCTTAGGAATACGACTAAAGAATGATCCATGACGGCTTACTAAACACCTACACTGTTTAGAAGGATGGGAAGAGCTATTGTTTGATCCCCATGAATGTTGAAGAGATCAAAATAGCTCGACGCCTATGGAAAAGAGAAAGGGAAAGAGGAGCCTATTTGACATCCAGGCTCGCATTCATAATCTAAAGTCAAGGATGACTCCTTTTCATCCTCACGGTGATGATAGGAATTAGTCTACGATGATCCCCAAGCTAAGGCCGACCTGCTCTTACTGAGGCTGGATTGATAATCAAAGGATGAAAGGAGGAAAAGGAACCATTTGGCATTAGGCTTGTTGTCTACCAAGATGGCAAGAGACCAAATGGCCAAGGCCTCAAGGCTAAAGAACAACTCAACATAGCACGGGAAAGCTAGTGTCAAGCAATCTACAAGTGCAACAATTATGGGTCGACCTCACTAGGAGCTTGGCCAAGCACAATAAGACTTCTAAAAATCCCACCCCAGTTTGAACATTCGACTGCTAACCAACCCTACTCGGGTTCGATCCCACAATTAGCTTGAATGACTACATGACGACCCTTTTTGATAAACGTATAGTTTTGTATACTTTGTAAATATTTTCCTTATTTCATTTGTAGGCTTTTCTTTAGAGTTTAAGGGCCTTAAATATTATTTACACTTTTGTCATTAGGGTAAATAATATTCAAAGTATGCAAAACCAATCTCTCTCTCTAGCACACCACCGATAACATACATATGTAGGGGGGGATCTCTCTCTCTTTCGGCTTGACATCTCTCACTCTCTCGCACATCGACATACAAACAACAGCAACAACACACATACAGTGGACTTACTTTAACTCAAAAATTCACTACCGAACTATAACTAAAAAAAGACCCTGAAGTCTAATCTGATCTCCTACGCTTAACAGCTTCCTTATGCCTCACACACGATTGCCTTATCCTCATACGCACGAACAACCACTTGACCCTCATCCTCTCTACACTAAGCCCCTTAGCCACAGTCCACTCCATCCACGCCCCAACATTGACGCAATTCAAACACGCTAGCTTCATTCCCAATCTCTACTAACCCAATCTCATATATGGACCATCTCCTTTTCACAACAATATACCCATCTCCATAAAGACAGTCACATCGACCCAAAAACTGATCTTTGCATATTGCTCATGATGGTGTAACCACTTAGCCATATGCCATAACCCCATCCTTGTATAACTCAACGACAGCAAACAACCTATCCTCTAAACGTACTCTACAACACCCACATGTACACACTCGCATTACTCCCATACGCGACCTTTAACCTTGACCACAATAGTTACCACACAAGCATCACCCATCACCGCTATTGGCTGTTCTTCACTAACTACCACCTAAACCGCTGTAGAAACCCTAAGCGTTGAACCTAACCCCCCTAAACCCAGTTAGAAACATAGAAAAGTTTGCTTTCCCACTCAATTTGGTGGCTAAGTCAAATTGAAACAACCTCTCTAAGCCGCTGCATGCGACTTAGTAACCTGACTTGGTTTGAACTGACTCGACCTGACCAACCTGAATTATGCCTCTACTCCGAGTCTATTGCACGGACCCACATCTTTCCCCTCTAGTCTAGCCTTTACATGACCCACATCTATCCCCTCTAGTCCAGCCTTCACATGCTGTTCGATTTATTTATTTTGTTCGATTAGTGTTTTTTTTTTAGTGAAATATGTAATTGTAAATTAAAGTAAAAAAAAATATCTAAACAAAAAAAGAAAGCAAAAAAAAAGAGAAAAAGAAGAAAAGAAAAGAAAGAAAAAGAGAAGAAAAAAAAGAATTATCTAATTTTATTTTTATTTATTTTCACATTTTAACAAAAAAAAAAAATAAAATAAAATAAAGAAAAATATTTTATCACTTAGAAAACCCTATTTTCTAAATAAATAAAATAGAATAAACCCTTTTTTTCCAAAATTAGGACATTTTAAGAACTTTCCAATAATAAACTCTTGATTTAGGACCCTTTTAAGAAATTTTTTTAAATACATTGAATCGAGTAAGAAAGTAAATCCAGCCTTTTTTTTTTCAAAACTAAAATCAATTCAACTTGTTAAAGTTTTTGTAGAATGAACTACCGAAGCCTGATCCTGAATAGCATGTATGTAACCACTCATACGATACGTATGAGAAGACTTAAAATATGGAAAGTTCTATTTTTTTACATCTTTGTAAATATTTGTGTAAATTAGTTAATTTAGTCACATGTGATATAATTAATTGTTTAGAAATTGAAAAAGGGTATTATTGAAAAGCAAGATTAACTTTGAAAAGTTATAAAGCGATACCCGCTTAGGGTTTAATAGGATGACCCCCAAATATAAATCTCTCGTTTTAGAAAACCATTTTATAAAATGGGTTTTATCATTAGACCGGTAGCTAAATTATAGCTAATCTACTCAATTGGTTATAACTTAACTCTTTTTCTTGACTTTAATTGGGTGATAACTCCGAAAAATTTTTAAAATACAAAAAACGGTTTTCTTTATACCTTAGTCAAGAGTCAATATTAAATGAGTAGGGTTTAATATTGATCAGTTTAAAGAAGACTAATTTATATAAAACCGAGAGGAAAAAACCAGGCTCAACACATGGTACTATACAATAAGAATGACAGCATTAGCAGCGAAAAGAAGACTTAGAAAAACATTACATAAGAAAGTGACTTAGAGTGACAAAGACGTACCTGATAATTTATTGAAGTGACTCGGCAATTCGAGAGGGTCATTGAATTAGCACCTTAATGCCATCTTTAGGATGCTCCAGTCAGCAAGGGGTGAAAGACCCCATCAAGGCCTCTAAGCTGAAAGCCTACTAGTGCAACATTATGTTATTGCCCTAGATACCCCACTAGGGCCTAAAGATCTTCCCCTTATATTGCCTAGCAACCGATCAGAGCTATCCTCATAAAGGTAAGGGTTCTTAGACTCGTACAGAACCCCCTTACAAGAGTTTAGAACAATCTTCTCCCTCCAATGCCTCTCTAAGGCTTCACCTTGGCCCTTCCCATTTAGTTCTTTGTGAGATAAGAATGACTAAATGGGAGCCGTTCTGACAACGGTTTGCTGGGTAGCACCAGTAACTTAGTCCTTTTTAAGTTCGTCACCTCCTTCCTCCCCTCTTTAGGGATCTTCCTCTTCTGGCTTGTTAGTCCCCTAATAGTGCTGGTCTTAGGCATCTTCACTTTATCCTTAGAGTGAGAAGGGAGCACTATTAGCTTCAACTCGTCAGCAACAACCTCATCACCTATGTTAATAGGCTTAGATATGGGAACATTTTTAGTTGTAAAGGAGACTATACTCAAAGGTTTGGTAATTACGAACCCCTCGAAAATTCCATTGATGGAGTCCCCTAAGGAAGAGTAAGTGATTCCATCTTGCGAGTCTCCCTCGCCCTTGATATAGGTCCTACAACCTTACTCTTGGGGTAGGCTTAGCTAGTTTTTCCCTACCCTAATATCCCCTCAATAACTCTAGCCTTAAAGGACATCGCAAATCCTAAGCCTTATCTAGCCTCTTACCTGTAAAGAAATGGACAAACGATATTAACATACAATAAGTATACGACAACTATTCGCAAACTCTACCATGGCCATCACAAGCATAGAGGACCCCCTATTCCTTAGAAACATCATGGATGAAGTGTAGCTTTAAGTAAGCCCATGCTAGCACAACGAAAAGGATAACTTATGTCGAGGACAGACTTCTAGCTTTCGGCCATTTCTTCATGATAGCCTACTCCATACTTAAGAATAGCTCCGAGATTGACAATTTGAAGTAACTTTGCACGGTTTCTTTGGTGTTGATTTCTCTATCATGTCGCAGAGTCATGAAGGCCTCAATCTCCTATAGGCCTCGGCATCATTCTGGCCAAGCTTCCTCTATGCTCTAGTTTGGACCAATAGAGTCTACTAAGTCTAGAAGTTGGCCATCTGGGTAACTCTATCATTACAAACTTGTCTTGTCAATTCTTTATAGACAAGTCTAAGCCCCCAAACAATTTCTTACTTATACGATTCTGGAGTTAAGTTCATTCGTTCTAAGACTTCCATAAATAGAAGTGGTTGAAGAGCTTGGGTGTAGCCCTAACCACTAAGTATTCGCATAAGGATTTGAATGCCTTTAACAACCTCCACCCATTAGGAGGTATCTGACCTAGGCAACATCAATGATAATTGAATAACTTCCTCTCAAATTCTATAAAGGGTAAGTGCATCCCATGTTGTAGAGACTCTTCATGAACCGCAAACTACCTCCTTAAAAGCAAAGCTACCCTTTCATTAGGTTGTGCCAGCCATACAACTAAGCTAGGGAGTTCACTGATGATAAAGTTCTCTAGAACCTAATTCACAATGATCACCTTGCTCTTGCTCACCTAGCCATTTATCTTCTTGCTAACCTCGGGCCTATCGTTGACGTCGATAGCATCCAGTAAGTGATCACATAAGTATGTGCCTTGAGGAATGGCCCTTATCAACACTATACTATCAAGCACTTCTTGTCGCCTTCTTGTCTCCTTATCTAATTGTGCTAGTGAGGATGATGCTTCTTTGTCCCTTCTTGAAGGGACAGTAGCACTCCTCATAACTTCGGAGTCCGAGAATGTTATGTTACACTCACCAAAGTTTGCTCCTAAGTTTGACATTTTGATGAAAGAAAAGAGAAAAAGTAAAAGTTCTATTGATGAAGAAGAAGAAAGAAGTTGAAGGAGAAAGTAATCGTTGATGTTGTAGCAAATAAACAGGATAAGAGAAGTTACGAAAGAATTATTTGTACAAGGTCAAGAGAATTCATAAGTCGAATGCTTAGGAAAGCGAATTGACAGTTATAGGGATTCATCTAAACACGAATCCCATAGCGCATCGCGATGTAGATGCGTAAGGACAATTTTGATCGGATGGCCTCATTTAAATGATAGGACAACTATAGATACACACATGATTGTATAGACATGATAGATGTCATACCACATTAGCTGCACCATGAAAGTGCACAATAAAGAAAGAATTCAATAAGCTAGCTTCAATAAGAAGTTTTCTTGATGCCCCTTCAGCTTCCACGTCAACAACAGGACTTTTATAGTGCCATGGTTCAACACAAATAGGTTAGTTTTGCTCGACTTTGCCATCACCTACTCGACTTTGCCAGCCTAGACCACTAAACACTTTTGCACATTTAGTACCTCTGCTTTACACTCCTACTAATACAAGCCAGTCTAAAGATTGACAAGGTTGATTGTAAGAGTGGGTCCAAGCTTGTGGAAAGCTTGAAAAGAAGGGTGAAAATATGCATAAACAACAACGAAAGTAAAACAAGCAGACCTTCGATCTGCTTTATGGATATGATGCACTAAGGAACTACCGAGGACTTACGGCTCAACTCAATGTAATGCATAAGTTAGTCCGATAAGGGTATTCGTTACCTAGCCTTACTTAAGGGTTAGGATAAGAGTGGAGTAAGTAATGGAGAACAATGCTCACAAAAAGTAGAAGTATATATTTAATATTAAAAGTGTAAGATGATTGTAAGGCTAAATGTATAACAGGTATTTATACCTAAAAGTTTAGGGCATCCTACCTAAAATGGAGAAGACTAAAAGAGTAATAACCCAAATAAGTATGATATAAAGAATATTTAAAGGGTATAAATGAAAATACAGCAAGATGGTTATCCTGTACGAAAGATTCTGTCATATGATTGCTTAAATACGTAGCTCTCTATAGATGGGTGAGTTTCTAGTAGAAGAAGATAAACTGTACAATTAGGTTGGTGACTATTGAGCTAAGGTGTTGAGCAGGGATGGTAGATCAGTTGTGCCGAGTTGAGCAAATGACACTTCTAAGGTGAATTCAGCTCAAATGTATTTAGTACCACTCGAATTCAGGTTGGCTGAGTAGATGGTTGGATGGGTTGAGCTGTTGTCCGAGTGTAGCTCTAGTCGGCGGTTGGAGACCACTGATAAGTACAAGAGGCTTTGGCTCAGCCAAGGCATCAAGTCAGTAAACTATAACAACTCAAACTCCTCAGAGGTAGGATGTAAAGATAGAACTCGCTTGGCTATGCTTTACAATCCTTAGGCATGGGCTTATCAAGGGTCTAGTAGTCGAATTCCCGAGTTGATTGGGATTTGGGATCAAATCTAGTTAGTCTTCATCCAAGTTCTCCTTGGGTCAGTAGGGGCTGAGGTCGATAACATTAAATACGTTTGACACTCCAAGGTCTTCTGGTAACTCTAATTAGTATGCGTTGTCATTGATTTTCTAGATTATCTTAAATGGTCCTCCAGTTGTAGCTGGTAACTTATTCTTCCTCTTGTTAAGAAACCTTTCTTTGCTCAAGTGTAGCCATACTTGGTCTTCAAGCTAAAATTTCTTGGTCTTTCTCCCTTTGCCTCTCTCTTTTCGCTTTCTGACAGCTTGATCAATGTGCTAGGTCACTCGTTGGTAGATTTGCTAGATGGAGTGAGCTTTAGTCCTCGTTTCAGGATATTCTTGGTTAATAGAGGACATCAAGGTGTGGTCGAAGGGTAGTTCAGGGTTGAAACCATTGACAACCTCAAATGGAAGGTACCCAATGGTGGCATGTACTATCCTATTGTAGGCAAATTCAACTACAGGAAGGTAGACGTCCTAGTCGATTAAGTTCTTCCCCATTGCAACTTGGAGCAATGGTCCTAAGGTGTGGTTGATCACCTCTGTTTTGCCATCGGTTTAGGGATGGTAAAAGGTGCTGAATAGTAGTTTGGCTCCTATCCAATGCTAAAGGGTTCTCTAAAAATGGTATAGAAATTTTAGGTTTCTATTTGACACCACACTGCTTAGTAGCCCATGTAAGAAAACTACTTCCTCCAAAAATAAAGAAATAATAGTTGAAGCATCGTTAGTTTTGGTATAAGGCACAAAGTGTCCCATTTTGCTGAACCTATCCGTCACACCCCAAAGCGATAAAGTCGTAACAGCCCTACTATGTAAACCATTCTAAAATAGAAGTTAACCTTACAATCGCTATCCTAGACCTAATCTACACAAGGCGTCCATGATTAACCCGTTTTAAAGTAAACAGTTAGTAATTTAAATAAGTTGTTTACCTAATAAAGTAAAATATATATATATATATATATACATTAGAATTCAGTTATTATAATTAACGTTTACAACGTTTCATAGTAATCTATTTCTTAGTTAATACATTATTCAGAAATGAAAAATTCTAAGATAAGAGCTTAGACCTTAAAAATATATATTTGTTCTTCAAACGTTTTTCCTTACTTCCCAGGATCTACTGTTGTTAGCTTTAAGGTGGTTGTAAGCCGCTTTATAGCCAGTACCTACAATGACATTTATAGGGATGTAAGCAACCATAGCTCAGTAAGTCGAGACGAAGGACTTAAAACTATACCATAAATAAAAATAAGGTTATCAACCAACTTATTAGATGCAATGCATATTCAAGAAAATACCATCATATGACGTTATCCGGCTAGTCGTGAAATTAGAGAAATTGCTCCCGCTCTAATCTGGGTTGAGGAGTTGCTGTTAATGCAATAATTTACGACCAAACCCAAGCTTATGTAATGGAGACACCGTTCCTCCCGCAACTACCTTCGAACCATTGACTTTACCCTTGCCACGACCTTTTCACCTATCACTTAGTTCGACTAAGGATGAAGAAGAGACCCATTATGATATCTAACGCTATCCTTTTCGAAGGGGTCGATATTTGGTCGAAGAATCATAGGTTTCCCCTAATGGTTGCTATGCAAGTCCAATTTATGTTTACAAGTTATATCTTTGTTAAGTTCAGTTTAGGGTGATCGATCACTTCATACAATATAAGCCAGAATAACAAACAGAATCATAGCATCACTCATAATCAAGCACATGCATACAACCGATTATTTAACAAGCACAACCAAGTATAATTTCAAGCATCTAAAATACAGTAACGTATTAATCCTAACTTACTTAGACTCCTCGCTTGGTCACTCAAGGTCCAACTCGCTTAGGCCAGTGCCAATCATTCCTATAATACCAACGTTGTCTCGGTTTTCATATAACTGTTATAGATTAGTTTTTATCCTATAACACTTATTACTATCTTTAGCTTAGGGTTTAATATGTCCAATTATCTAAGTTCTCAAATATTTTAAAATTATTCTGGGTTTGAGACTAGGTTCAGGTTTAGTTTCCGTATCGATTTCTAAATTAGGTTTTAGTTCGATTTCTAAATTAGGTTTTAGTTCAATTTCTAAGTATTGTTTTATACTCGAACCTTAGAAACTTGTTTCAACTTATAATGTAAAATTAATCACATTACTTCCAGATATCTTAAATACCATAATTACCCCTAGTCGGTACTTTATCCATTTGATACACTTAAATCCTTATTAATGTACCGAATTTACTCATGATGTGACGAATTTACATTTTTCATATAAATTCATAAATTTAAGTTTTCTATCAAATTTATCATATATCTCTATTATTTATGTAATATCAATTTTTATCCTAATATCTTCTATTTATTATATTTCCAATAATTACATTTTATGTATTATCACCTATTATGTACATAATAATACATCTAATATTTCTATCACTCTAATTACCATTTCTCAACATCAATTAACATCTCAAATCAGATTTGAACCTAATTACCCTAAATTACCAAATTAACTTAAAATGTACTATTTTTTCCTATTACTTATTTACTACATAATTACCCTAATAATTACATTTAACACCTTAAATACTACAAGTATCATACTTTATCAGAATTCAACATCCTAAAACATATAATTGTACATCAAATCAGTAATTACTCATTTAATTACTTAATTAACCTTAAATTACCCATTTTATGTCTTATTTTAAGGCCTAAAAATTATCTAAAATTTTCAAAAATTCATTTTTGTAAAAGGGCTTCGTAGAATTGTTCTATATCACCTAAGTAGTCTACACAAAAATTTTGAGCTCAAAACTACACTTTTAAGGTCATTTATTTCTAAACCGAAATATGTTCGGTTTTGTATAATTTCTTAATGACCATATATCACAAGATATATTTTCATCAAAATAATATTTTTCGTAAAAACTATATACTAAAATATCCCAGAATAACAAAATTCATAATTTTTTAAAAATATTTACTATTTTAATAAAATTACATAAAATTAGGTTGGAAATCAAACTCACCGATTTGGGTGGCATTGGCTACCGTTGATGGCCATGGATATGTTGGCCCACATGGGCACTACCACCATCATGTGGTGGTGCTGGCCATCCACTCTCAGCTGCTTGTCGAGTTTGGGTTCTCTTTAGAAGCCTTTTACATAGATTTTTGCTAAATTTTTGTAAAACCCTAATTTTCTCTCAATTTCGTCTCTCTCTAATATTCTAGGGTTTTGAACTGGTTAAATGAGCTTCTGAAAAATTTAGGGTATTTATAGAGCTTTAGGGAAATTATTATGCATTAAATTAATTTGACAATTGCCTTATCTCTTCTTCTTTTTTACTTTCTATTTGGCTAAATTTAATTGGTTAATTTCCTTCTTTAATTTTTAGATTGCTATGCCCCACTTCTAGACTTTTCCTCATTTTTCTATATTTTTCTTAATTTTTCCTTAATTAATTATGAATTTTATTTAATTATTTAGTATTATTTTAGCACATTTCACGTATTTTAAGTAATTACGCATATTTCTACCTACATGTAAATTCATATATAGTACAAATAAATATTCTTAAATATTATTTGGGTCATCTTATGATTTTTAGTTTACATATAATTTATTTCTAGCGATTCGTTAGTTATCGAAATACATTTTACGCATTTTCGATAAATAACGAGTAATATACTTAAATTTTGAAAATTTTATATTCTTTTATTTTATTACTAATTTTCCTAAATTCAAACTTACGAGATCATTTTTACTAATATTTTATTTTTACTTTATAATTTAGGCTCGATCGGATCCTTAATTAATTAGAACCTCGAGTAACTGGTTGTAGGGCTTACACTATCCATAACAACCATTACAAAATCTTTACCTTGGGCAGTTTAGGGCAATCTAAGGACAAAGCCCATGCTCAGACACTCATCTACTGCTCTTCCTTCTCCATAGTGCTTATATATAAGGCCAAAATGAGAATCATTATGATATTATTCTTTAATGCTTCTAAACCCTAATAATCTAGTCTGCAACTCAACGAAGAGAATATGTCTCCTTGACTAAGTATCAACAACTACATTATTCTTACTTTACTTGTATTTAATGATAAAATTAAATCCCTCAAAAAATTCAATATCCATCAGCCTTAGTGTTTGGAAAGTCTTGTTTAGCTTTGCAAATATCTCAAGGGCTCATGATTTGTGTATATGACAAATTCCTTTAGCAGAAGATAATATAAACATATGAAGAGCTTAGATCAAGGCCAAAAGTTCTTTGTCATAAATAGAATAGTTTAATTGTACTCCTTTGAGCTTCTCACTATGATAAGCATTAGGTCAGCCTTCTTACATCAACATAACTCTAATGCCGACTCCTGACGCATTGCATTCAAGCTCAAATACTTTATTAAAGTCTGGTAAAGCCAAGACCAAAGTAAAGTTCAACCTTGCCTTTGCCTTGGTAAAACTCCTCTCTTCTTTCTCTCCCCACTTGAACTCTACATTCTTCTTTGGTAGTTTAGTCAAAGGTGTTACTATAGTACTGAATCCTTAGATAAAGCATCGGTAGAATGATGCCAATTCGTGGAAACTCCTCACCTTGGCACAAAAGGTTAGGATTGGCTACTGGACGATGGCTAGTACCTTCACTTCATCAACCCTTAATCCTTTTCCACTAACTACGTAACCTAAGAAGATCACTTCTTCCTGATAGAGACCACATTTCTTCAAGTTTTTTAACAATCTCTCTACTCAGAGGATATTGAAAACAACTCAAAGATGGTCGGTATGCATTGCTAGGTTGGCATTATTGACGAAGATGTCATCAAAGTAGATGATAATAAATTTCTTAATTAGGTCTTTCTAAACATGATTCATTAGTCTCATGAAAGTGTATGGAGCATTTAATAGTCCAAAAGGTATGACCATCCACTTATATAGGCCATGTTAGGTCTTAAATGCAGTCTTCCATTCATCCCCTTGCCTTAATCAAATGTAGTAGTATCCAGACTTCAGATCAATCTTACTAAATACTCTCGCACTACTCAATTCGTCTAACATATCATCTACCATTGGGATGAGGCATTAATACTTGATCATAATTTTGTTGATAACTCTACTATCTATACACATATGCCAAGTGACATCCTTCTTCGGCACAAGTGATGCAGGCACAACACAAAAGCTAAGACTCTCCCTCACATATCCTTTTGCCAATAGTTTATTGACTTGTCTTTGAAGTTTAGTAGCTTGTTTGGGGTTCATTCGATAAGCTGGTTTGTTTAGCAAGACAACGTCGAGTATTAAGTGAATGCAATGCTTAATACCTCTAAAAGGAGGTAATCCCTTGAGCAACTGCTTTGGAAACAAGTTGGCATACTCATCCAATAGCTCTCTCACTTCTAGGGGTAGCTTATCTTGCTCCTTCAATTCTAGTAGTCACTTAATCAATAGGAAAGTTGGCATGTTGGCCTTAAGAGCTTCTTGGAGCTTCGCTCTACTCAACTTGAAAGCTTTCTTAATTCTAAAAGCCAACTTAGCTTACAGTCTACTTACTTAGCTCGGTGTCCTAGGGTTCAGGATAATTTCCCTACCATCTTTCTCAAACAAATAAGTGTTCCTAAATCCATCACGCATAACCCTTCGGTCAAAAAGCCATGGTCGGCCTAGTAGCACATGAGATGTATACATGGGTAATATGTCACAAAGAATTTCATTAGAATAATTTTCAATGGAGATTGTCAACAACACTTGTTGAGTGACATGTAGTGCTCCCTTTTCGTTTAGCCAATGCAATTTATACAGCCTCAGATGTGAAAATAGTTAGCAATTTAAGTTTCTTAACTAGATTGGTAGATACTACATTAGTGCAGCTTCTACTATCCACTATGAGCACATAGATCTGATGACCCACTTTACAAGTGATGTGAAATAAGTTCTCTCTTTACTCCTCCTTAATAAAGGGTTTTAAGCTCATTACGCGTCGAATAACCAGAAACAACTTATCTAGGTCTTCTACAAACACATCTTCCTTAACTAACTCAGGAATAACCTTAACCTCATGTCCCACTTCTTTTTCCTCCTCCGGTTCCTTATCTGTACTATCTACTTCAATCTTTGGGACATCTCCTTTGATAATTACGGTCCTTCAGTTTGAACAATGGGCAACTATGTGCTTAAACCTTAGGCACTTAAAACACTTGATCTAGCTTACCTTCCTCCCAGATCCTTGTCCCTTCCCATAAGTTCCTAACGTCACTTTACCTTCAGTTGGTTAACCCTTTTATTTGGCTCTAACTTTTACCCTTCTTGTCGAGTTGGCATTAGGTTGAGCTCTATAACTTTCCTAAGTAGGTTGGCTTGACTGACTTCATCGACTCATCAGGGGTTAGCTCAATCAGTTCCTTCTCTATTTTTCCATTCATTGGGCTATTCTTATAACCCCATATAATGTAGTGAACTATTGAAGTTCTACAGTATCTCGAATGTCATTTCTTAATTCAATAAGAAATTTGGACATAGTTCATGCTAATGGTTCATCTACTTCACAGCGAATCATGAGTATTTGGAACTCTTAAACATATTCATCAACAATTTGGTTCTCTTATCTTAGCTCTTATAGCCAAGCAAAAGTGTCTTGCAACTAAGTATATGGTAGGAATTTGTTTCTAAGGATTCTCTTCGTCTTAAGCAAGTATTAACTTCCCTGAATCCTTTTCGTCTTCTCATAATTTGGAAGTTCTTCCACTACATCGCAGCATAACTTGAGAACTCTACAGCAGTAGTCCTTACGTTCCCATGATCTTCATATTGATAATAATATAAAAACTTGCCCTACCTTCTCTTCTTAGTCTAAGTAAACATTAGCACTTCCAAAACCATTGTCTCAAATGGATGGTCCAGAATTAAGAGACCCTGTAAATGCTGACATTGTAAAGTTGTACTATCCATCAGAAGTCATTGGAAATTTTTACTCAAAACACGAAAATGCCAATCATATTGAATGTCATTGTGGTCTAATTTTCATTATCTACAAGCAAAGTTGATATCCTTGGCCATTGTTGTCGTTGGAATAATCACCCTCTCCATTGAAAGGTCAAACTCCCTTTACTCCATTTAATTGAACCCATATACTGAAAACACAAGAGAAGTTAAGGAGTGAGATCTAGAACATTGGTAATTAACAAAATTCTTTAAAATACTTTATTACAGATTGATCCCCCTCGACGGGAAGTTTTATTGTTTGTTTTTCAGGGAAATGCGAAATTCAAGTAAGCAATCACCTCATGGTAGATGTTTGTTAGTCGAGAATAAGGCTTTTAGTTCATAAAAGTTCCAAAAAGATAAAAATAGTGGGTGGCATTCTGTATCGAGTTAATTTCCATGATTCCTCTAAAAGAGTTGACGAAGTCTCAAACGTTTTGCATGAAGATCATTCGAGTTGACAACATAAGATTAAAGCATGAGCCAATCAATTCTGATGGGGCATTTAAAAAAGGTTTGATAATTTAGGCACTATCAACAAAACTAGGTAAGTACTTCTACACAATGCTAGTACACCAATTTTTGAACATTGCACTTGCATTTAGACTATGGCTAATTTTTACTCCCAACAATCTTTTTAAGCTAGCCCATAAAGCACTCACCTTCTATATTTAAGTGTTTAACTAGCCTTTGAAAACGCAATCTTAACTTAGTCTCTAAGGCATTCACCAATTTCTCTCAAGCGAGCCTATAGGGCAATTCCTTTCACCAAGCTTCTCTTAGCAAGCCCATAAGGCACTTCTCTTTATCGGTTCATTTTGAAAGGCCTATAAGGCATAACATAAGACCAAATTTAGTGTTGCTAGTCCTCGAAAGATACTCCCACTTAGGTTAGTGAGCTTAGTGAGGTATGACCAAGTTTTAGATCGATCCTAGTTTAAGGTTACTAATCGCTGAGAGACGCTCCTACCTAGGTTAATGAGCTTAGTGAGGTACAACCAGGTTTTAAAACAATCTAAGTTTAGGGTTGCTAGTCCTCGAGAGACGCTCCCGCTTAGGTTAGTAAGCCTAGTAAGGCCCGGCCAGGTTTTAGATCAATTCTAATTTAGGGTTGCTAGTCCCTGAGAGACGCTCCCACCTAGGTTAATGAGCTTAGTGAGGCCTGACCAAGTTTTAGATCGATCCTAATTTAAGGTTGCTAGTCCTCAAGAGATGCTCCCGCCTAGGTTAATAAGTTTAATGAAGCACAACTAAGCCTTTAGATCAATCCCAGTTTAGGGTTGTTAGTCCCCGATAGATGCTCCTACATAGGTTAGTGAGCCTAGTAAGGTACAATCGGGTCCTTTTAATCGATCCTAGTTTAGAGTTGCTAGTCCTCGAGAGACGTTCTCATCTAGGTTAGTAAGCCTAGTGAGGTATGACTAGGTCCTTTAGATCGATCCCAATTTAGGGTTGCTAGTCCTCGAGAGATACTCTCACCTAGGTTAGTGAGCTTAGTGAGACATGATTAGGTTTTAGGTTGATCCTAGTTTAGGGTTTCTAGTCCTTCAGAGATGTTCCCGCCTAGGTTAGTGAGCTGAGTAAGGCACAATCAGGTCCTTTAGATCGATCCCAATTTAAGGTTGCTAGTCCTCGAAAGACGCTCTTGCCTAAGTTAGTGAATTTAATGAGGTATAACTAGGTACTTTAGATCAATTCTAGTTTAGGGTTGTTAGTCCCCGAAAGACGTTCCCGCCTAAGATAGTGAGCCTAGTGAAGCACAACCAGGTTTTAGATAGATCTTAGTTTAAGGTTGTTAGTCCTCGAAAGACACTCCTGCCTAGGTTAGTAAGCTTAATAAGGCACAACCAGGTTTTAGATCGATCCCAATTTGGGGTTGCTAGTCCTCGAGAGACGTTTCTACTTAGGTTAGTAAGCCTAATGAGGCGCAACTAGGTCCTTTAGATTGATCCTAATTTAAGATTGTTAATCCTTCAGAGACGCTCCCACCTAGGTTAGTGAGCTTAGTAAGGCATAAAAAGGTTTTAGATCAATCTTAGTTTAGGGTTGCTAGTTCCCAAGAGACGTTCCCACCTAAGTTAGTGAATCTAGTAATGCACGACCAAGTTTTAGATTGATCCTAGTTTAGGGTTGCTAGTCCTCGAGAGATGCTCCCGCTTAGGTTAGTGAGCCTAGTAAGGTACAACTAGGTCCTTTAGATCGATCCCAATTTAAAGTTACCAGTCCTTAAGAGATGCTCCCACCTAGTTTAGTAAGCCTAGTGAGGTACGACCAGGTCCTTTAGATCGATTCTGGTTAAAGGTTGCTAGTTCCTAAGAGATGCTTCCGCTTAAGTTAGTGAGCTTAGTGAGTACGACCAGGTCCTTTAGATCAATCCCAATTTGGGGTTGCTAGTCCCCGAGAGATACTCCCACCTAAGTTAATGAGCTTAGTAAGGCATAACCAGGTTTTAGGTCGATCCCAGTTTAGGGTTGCTAGTCCTCAAGAGATACTCCTACTTAGGTTAGTAAGCTTAGTGAAGCACGACCAGGTCCTTTAGATTAATCCCAATTTACGATTGCTAATCCCGAAAGACGCTCCCGCTTAGGTTAGTGAGTTTAGTGAGGCACGACTAGGTTTTTTAGATCGATCCTAGTTTAAGGTTATTAGTGCCTGAGAGACGCTCCCGCCTAGGTTAGTAAGCCTAATGAGGTACGATTAGGTTCTCCAATTCAATTCTAGATAAGATTGCTTATCCCTTACAAGCATTCCTACCTAGGTTAGTGAGCTTAGAGAGGCATGACCAGGTTTCATTTCTTCACCCAAATCCCCAATAAATCAATTCTAGGATAAGTAATTAGTTGTTTGAAAGTCATCCCAAGGGCTAAAATAATGTCTCTCTATCTTTGTAGTATTATTTTGTTCAAACTTTGCCACAAAGAGTGGCAATTATAGATACCTAATTTTTACCCCCTTTATTTTTATTTTATTTCCTCAATAAGTCCTAAATTAAGAAAAGCACAAAAAATAGGAAATTAAAGAAAATAAAAAAATAAAGAAATTTAGAAAAATATAAAAGAATACAAAATAAGAAAAAACACAAAAATAAGAAATTTAGAAAAATATAAAAAAAAAATAGGAAGTCTAGAAAGAAATAAAAAAAAAAAGAAATTTACAAAATAAAATTTGAAAAAATCTAAAAATAAAAAAATAGAAAAATTGAAAAAATGGATGATTTTAAAGAATTTAGAAAATAACAATTTACTAGGGTAGATTTTTTAATTTTTAAATAAGTTTAGAAGTAGGGCAGTTGAGCTCAGGCTTAGATTTAAATCCAACCCAAGTTAACTTGGTCTATATGTATAATTTAATCGCACATATGGACAAGGTACATGGCAACGGCTTAACAAATAAGTATTTGGACTTGACATTAGGTTAAACTTGGAGGTCAGGGGTTCGAATCTTGATGGAAACATACAAAGTTTTTTTCATTTTTTTTTTTCACATTAGGGATTGTTATGTGTCAGGATTTGATTATATCACGTGTCCTAACACATGGCACCATCTGATTGGACGACATGCTGACATGGCACTACGTAGTACACCACGTCAGTTGCTATGTGTCACGTGATAACACGTGGTAAGTTAGGGTTGGTTGGATTGTCATGTCAGCCGATTTTCTCTCCCTTTCCTTTTATTTCTCCCTTGTTTCCCTTGATTTCCTCTAATTTCTGTAGTTTTTTCCGCATTTTCCTTCCTAAACAGTGCACTTTGTGGGTAGATTTGATCCCTTTTTCATTGCAATTTCATCAAATTAGTGATGAAATCGCAAAGCACACATGGCTTAGTGTTAATAGTGATTAAGAACGTATCCGAATTCAGTCAATTACATGTTTAAATCGAGCTTTAAAAAGTTGGAAAAAAACTTAATTTTCGAGCATTCTCAATTAATCTGAATTTGAGCTTTCCTTGTTCGTTTGATGAATTCATGTATAAATAGGGAGCTTATGAGCATTAGACAATCAACCAAAATCACTCAAAACACCCTTTCTTTCTCTCTCAGGATCACTTTCTCTCTCTAGCTCAACCACTAAACCCTTTCTCTCTTCAAATCTCTCTCTCTAGCCACCTTTAACTAAGCCCACCACCACGGCCAAGCTCCCTTAAGCTTAGGCATTCAAACTCGACCAATCTCCCCCCTAGCTATAGCCTCTATTGCTTCACTGAACAACCACCCCCCAAAACCCTAATTACTGCACCATTCCCCTCTTAAACCACCACTTCCAACCCGTTTCGGGCCAAATTAACTCCACAAATGTATTCCCTACACTTCAAAACCTAACCCTAAACACTCACTCAAACCTAGCCAGCCACTAACTATACACTTCCATCGACTACCGTCGCCCGTGGCCTTGAACCATTGCCAAACCACCACCCTAAGCCATAGTGTCATTTCTAACCCTCCATTCCCTAATAAAATTCGCACTACCTACTTGTTTTGGTGCTTAGAAAAGCTCGAAATGAGCTACTCACTGCTTGCTCCTCATCCTCCTCAACCAAGCACGTTTAACGCATGTGAGTTAGGTTATCCAACCTATAACCCAAGTCCGACCTGGCTTGACCCGCATCCCTAGTTAGTCTGGCCCCCTTGCTACATTGTATTTGTTTATTGTCGTTTTTGTATTTATTTATTTATTATTTGTAATATGTAATCATGAATTAAAGGAAAAAGGAAAAAATATGAAAAAAATGTAGTCTGTTTATTTATTTTTGTTTTAATAGATAAAACTATAATAAATTAAAAAAATCAAAAAATCAAAAATTAAAAAAAATAAATAAAATAAAAGGAATAAATATTATTATTATTATTTTTAAACACATAAAAAAATCGAGTTTTCAAAAATAATAACAAAAATAAACAAACCCTTTACAATTTAGGGCATTTTAGAATTTTTTCAAAAATAAATAAAAAATTCAATTTAGGACCTTTTTTAGAAATTTTCTTAAACAAACCAAATTGAACTAAAAACATAAACTTGATTGTTTTTTTAAAATAAAACAAAACTAACCCACTAAACTTTTACAAAAGAGAACTACGTACCTTTGATCTCGAATAACGGGTACGTAAGCACTTATGGGGTGATGATAAAAATAAAAAATTCTAATTTTCCTTTTCTTCCTAGATTATTTAAGTTATCTAATTAGAGTAATTAACAAGCAAGTTTTTTTTTTTATGAAATTAAAAAGGTGATTTTAAAGATTAAAGCTAAATTTAGAAAGTCAGTGGTACCCATGAGAGTTTAAAATTTGTAACCCTGGAATCCAAATCTCCGGTTTTCAAAAACTATTTCAAAAATTAGTTTTATCATAAACTAGTAGCTAAGTTATAACCAATCCATCCAATTAATTATAACTTAACAATTTTTCTCGACTTCGGTCGAGTGGCGACTCCAATACATTTTCAAAAAAACAAAAACAATTTTCTTTAAACCCTAATTAAGGGTCAGTATTAAATGGGTAAGGGTTTAATACTGGTTAATTTAAAGAAAACTTAATTTTATAAAAGAACCATGAGGTAAAAAAACCAAGCTTGGCATATATATATATATATATATACATTAATACATGGATATATTTAGACCCATGCAAGGGCTGGTTCTAAATCACGAACTAGCCTTTAAGGCCTTTGAACCAACTTAGCTTGGTTTATGGTAGACTTGAATTGGTGTTTAAACTGATGAGCCTCAAGGGCCCAAGTAATTGAGCTGTGTAGGCCTGCCAAATTGACAGGCTATTTAATCGGCAAGTTGACTTGCCATTGAACTAGTGAGTAGGCTCGACTGGTTCGACCACCTTAAAAAAAGAGAAAGAAGGCTATGTTTGGGAAGAAAAAAATTAAAAGTGGAAATCACATTATGTAGCTACACACAAACAAAACTTATGCATTTACACACACAAACAACTTAAATGCATTCATACACATAATCATCTTTAGTCACATCAATGCATAATGCATTTACACATACAAAAAACTTATGTGTTTTGCCAACGAAAGGTCCTGCTTTATTTTTCACATCATGTCTCCTCTTTCTTTTTGCTAACATATGTGTGAGAATATTTGTAGAGAAAATGAGTGAAGTTACAAAGGTAACCACCAACGTGTACATTTTGTAGAATTGCAGATTTAATAATGTAATTCACGTGTGAAGTTTGTAGGTAAATATTAAGTTCACATTAACAATGATAAGAAACAAAAAATGGTAGCGAAGTAGAGAATATTTTTAGTGTATTTTACTTTGAAAATATGAACTTTTGCTAGGCAAAATGTTTTGATGGAGCATTCACAAATTTTCAAAGTTTGAAAATTTAAATGACGTGGTCTTCATATCATCTTAGCTTATAAATTAGATTTGTCTCTAGCAAATGGTCCTCCTCTCATTTTTGAATGATAGAAACTCTCTATCTACATGCTAATTTCAATATTTTCTATCCATTATTTGTTATCATTTTGAAGCTATATATTTTTCTACTTTCAACTTACTAATTTTTGAATTTATAATTTGCTCTAATAACCAACGTAGAAAGTATCTGTAACATTAACATTTTGTATAAATTAAGTCATTCTACCTTTAAAAGCAATTTCTTTCGTACCAAATTTTTTTCTCCTTATTCGAGGAAAAAAAAAAAGGGCTTATCTCCTTAGAATGACTCTTGTATGGTACTTTCTTCGTAAAGAATTACAGTTCCTCCTCAAGTAGAAAAGGTTAAGATAAAGGTAAGGGTATAGGAATGAGTACGTTATTTGAGCCACAACGGTTCAAGGATGTTCAAGCATCCCGGAGTACGAGTATGACCTCAATGAGGAGAGGGCATATGAGGTGATGGAAAATGCCGAATGCTAAGGTACACCACCTCTTAGGTTTGAAACTGAACCTCAATGCACAATTGATCGAGGTATACCACCATCTAAATTTGAACCTCTATGCATGAGTGTCCCTACATAATCTCTTGAATTCAAACCTCCACACATGAGTATTTCTATGTTAAGAAAATTTGTTCCATTAGTTTTGACAATGCAAGTGCCAATATGGTCTTAAATAGCAAATTTGCAAAATTATTATCAACCAGTGTTGGGGGTAGGGGGTGGGGGTTTTCATATACGTTGTGTATGTCATATTTTTAACTTGTGTGTCAAAGATGACATTACAGTTTTGTAGGACAATATAGCTTCAATTAAAAATATGGTGAAGATAATAATAAAGAGGTCATCCCTTTATAAAAAGTAGAGGAACTTTTTAAAAAGTAGAGGAACTTTTGCATAAAGTACAGGAACTTTTGCATAAAGTATAGGAAGAGGCCTCAAAAATTTAAAATGGATGTATAACACTGTTGAAACTCTAATACGAGTTGTTGCATAGTACCATTTATTATAATGAATTGTTGTGTGACTTTACTATGTATAATGCGTGTGAGGTTGACATTCACCTTGGCAACTAAGATATATGTATCCAGTTGATGAATATTTTGGAAGTTTTCCCTGATGCAACTAAGACTTTCTCATAGGTTTATAAGCTTAGTGTCCACTTGTTCATTATGTCAGCAATCAGCTTACTTAGCGTGCTACTTTAAGCCTACAAGGATCTAAACTTGCACGACTACATCAATGATATGGCATTGAAGTGGTTATTTTATTACAAAGGCATTCCTTGTATTTATCTTGTTGCAACCATTTTAGATACTCGTTGTATATTTGAAGTACTACTAATGTATTTGAAAACTTATTATGGTTATATTGATGATCTAACGGATTCCTAAGATATGTATAGCTTGGAAGCACAGTAGAATGTATCCTTAGTGACAGTTGACATAGAAGAGATGCTTGCATACTACCAAAGTCAGTATGGTGGCCAATCATTAGTCTCTCCTCCGCCACCCACCAAGAAACGTCATTACTCATTTATGAGTAAGTAATTGCTAGCATAGAAATTGAAAAGGCAACGATCTGGTAGGCTACTATCTAAGTTACAACACTACACAAACATTAATGGATTGCTGACCTCTAAACCCATCAGTCACGCCTACCTTTGAGGCCTCCAATCTCTTACTAAGAGGATTCTCTCTTGTTAGTCTGTTGAGGATGAGCTTCAACACATGAAAGAGTAATGGGCTCACTACAACAAATTGGTGAGGAGAAGCACCCTATGGGCTCACTAAAAAGAATATTAGTGAAGAAAAGCACTCAATGGGCTCACTACAATGAATTGGTAAGGAGAAGCACCCTATGGGCTAGCTAAAAAACTTAGTGTAGAGAAGCACCCAATGAGCTGGCTAAAAACTCTACCCAAAAAGATTGTTAGGAGACTTGCGAATACTGGTTACTAAATGCAAATGCAATGTTTAAAAACCAACATGCTAACATCGTATAGAAGTACTTACTTAGTCTTACTGATGGCACCTAAATTGTCAAACGTTTCTTTGAAAAGTCCTATCAAAACCAACTAATTCATTCTTAAAAATGAATTCAATTTTTTATCTCTTGTTGTCAACCCAACTGATCTTCATACAGAGCCCCCAAGACTTTGCAGTGCCTTTTTTTTTTTAGAGGTCATAGAAATAAGCCTGATACAGAATGCTCTCTACTTGCACTTCAATTGATTTGTCTCATCTTTGATTAGTAAATATCTACCATGAGGTGATTGCCCATTTATGTTTCACTGTTCCCTAAAAAATAGTCAATAAAACTCCCCATCGAGGGGGATCAATGCGCAATAAAGTATTTTAAAGAGTTTTGTTAATTACTAATGTTCTCTATCTCACTTTTTAGCTTCTTTCGTGTTTTTAGTGATGGGTTCATTTAAATTGAGTAAGAGGATTGGACCTTTTGATGGAGTAAGAGAAAGGGATGGAGACAATTATGATGTCGACAACTGCCAAGCATACCAACCTTGCTTGTAGAGGATGAAAATTAGACTATAATAACATTCCAAATGACTGGCATTTTTGTGTTCTAAGTAGAAATTTCCATTGATTTCCATGGGTAGTACAACTTTACGAAGTTAGCATTTACAGGGTCTCTCATTCTGGACTATCCATTTGAGACAAAGTTAAAGCCTCTCCTAGTAACACTCACTTCACGATATAAGGGTCTTCGTAATTGGGAGCGAATTTTCCTCTTGAATCTGGTGCATTAGGGAAAGCCTTTCTTAATACCATATCACCTTCTTTGAAGTTCTATGGTCATACTCTTTTGTTGAACGCTTGAGCCATTTTTTCATTGGTAACATTGATTATAACATAGGGCTATTAATCTTCTCTCATCAATCAAATTTAGTTACTCAATGCATTTCTTTACCCAATCAGCTTCGTCTAACCAAGTTCTAATAGTACTTTAAGAGATAGGATCTTAACCTTTACTAGTAACACTACTTAGGTGCTGTATACTAAAGAGTAAGGTGTTGCCCCAATCGACACTCTGATGGAAGTTCGATAAACTATGAGTGTGAATGGCAACATCTCATGCAAGTCCTTATATGTAACAACCATTTATTTTTTTTTATGATTCTTTTAAGGTTTTTATGTACTGCTTCAATGGCTCCATTCATCTGAGGTCAATAAGGTGTAGAGTCTTTGTGAATGATCTTGAATTGTCGACACAACTCTAACATAAGCTTATTGTTGAGATTAGTGCCATTATCGGTGATGATTATTTCTAGAGCCTTGTGTCAAGCTAAGATATCTCTCTTGATGAACTTGATTATTGCCCCTTTAGTAACGCTTAAATAGGATGAGGTCTCAACCCACTTGTTGAAGTAGTCGATGACGACCAATATAAAGCGATGCTCATTAGATGCTTCTGGAGTAATTAAGCCAATAATGTCTATTCCCCACATTGAAAAAGGCCATGGCGTAGAGAGTATGCATAATTCTTGAGGTGAGGCATTTATCTTATTTGTATAAACTTGGCATAAGTGACAATGCCTAATGTATTTGATTCAATCACCTTCCATTGTTGACCACTAATACCCTAGCCTCATAATATTCTTAGCCAGCATGTAAACATTCATGTAAGGATCACATACTTCTTTGTGTACTTCTTTCATCAAAATCTCAGCCTCTTTGTCATCTATACACATTAAGTGTACCATCAAAAGATTGCCTGTACAAAGTGGACTTGCTTATTAAGAATTGGGCAGCTAATCTCTTGATTGTCCTTTTAGCATTTTTCTCAATCTCTTTAGGGTATGTACCTTGTTGTAAGAACATTTTAATATCATAGTACTACAGCTTTTCGCCATTTGTACCTTCAATTACTAAATAGAAGGCATGCTTTTCTTCAATTTCAATGGTTAAGGTCTTAATTTCAACTCTACTAGATATTTGGACCAAAGATGCCAAAGTGGCTAATGCATTAGCGAATTGATTATGTGTCCTCAGTACACGAGTGAAAGTAATTGCTTTGAATTTCTCCAATAATTCTATCAAGTGCTGGTGATAAGGTACCAGTTTAAGATCCTTCGTCTTATATTCTCCTTGAGCTTAACGATAATGAGTGAAGAATCTCCATAAACTTCCAATTCTTGAATATGTTTACCTAGGGCCATTTTGAGTCCCATGATGCATGCCTTATATTCAATGATATTGTTAGAGTATAGAAATATAAGCCTTACGACCATTAGGAATTGCGTACCCTTCGAAGACACTAGTATTGCCTCAATTCCATACCTAGATACGTTAGTAACTTCGTCGAATAACATCTTCCACTTCAGAGGTTCATCATCTTTTTCTTCATTAGAACTTCCTTCGGCTACTAAGATATCTTCATCAGGAAATCTAACTTGTACCTCTTGGTAGGTATTATCAAAGGAACTTTCTATTAACTAATCTGTTAAAGCTTGCCCCCTTAATTGAATTCTGATTCATGTATATAATGTCGAACTTTGATAGTAACATTTGCTATTTTGAGATTCTACCAATTAGGGCTAGTTTATCTACCAAGTAATTTAGGGGATTGTGCTAAGTCAGCAACTCAACTTGGTAGTAGAGCATGTATTGTTTGAGTTGATGCATTACATTAACCAAAGTACAATATGTTCTTTTAATTTCTTAATACTTCTATTCCCCTTCAGTAAACTTTTTACTTAGATAGTATATGGCCCGCTTTTTCCCTTCCTCATCCTTAAGACCAAGCATACTCCTCATGGATTCTGGTAATATTGTAAGGTATAGAAATAAAGGCTTCCCAAGTTTAGGGGCTACTAGAATTGGAGGGTTCATGAGGTACTCTTTGATCGTTGTGAAGCCTTGCTCGCATTCTTTGTCCCAATTTATCTTAGCATTCCTTTTTAACAACTTAAACAAGGGATAGCATTTATCTGTAAATTGAGATATGAACTAAGTTATGTAGTTTAAGCGACCTAATAAGCTTATGATTTCTTTAAGTATGCATAGAGGGTACAAGTTAGCTATTGCTTTAACTTTATTAGGTTCTACTTTAATGCCCTTTTGGCTAATTATGAAGCCCAAAAATTTTCTTGAAGTTACTCTAAAGGTGCATTTCTCTAAGTTCAGCTTCAATTAGAATTTCCTCAACCTATTAAACAACCTTCTCAAGTTATCCATATGATTTTCTCCTTCCTTAGACTTTGTAATTATATCATCAACATATACTTCAATTTCTATGTGCATCATGTTGTGAAAGATTACAACCCTAGCTCTTTAGTAGGTTGCTCCAATGTTTTGGAGTTCGAAAGGCATTACTTTATAGCAAAATGTGCCCCAAGTTGTAATGAATGTTGTCTTGGCTTTATCTTCTTCGGATATTCAAATCTAATTTGTAGACACCTCATTTTTACTATTTTCATTTTCATTTTAAGTTGAGCTGGGATAATAAATAGACAAAAAAGATAAGAAAAAAATAAAAAAGAGAGAGAGTTAAGTTAAGTCGAATCGTATCAAGTCGAGTCCAATTGTATCTAGTTTAACCGTAATGAGTTAAATCACATCGAGTCCTTTAGAGTCAAATCGAATAATAGTGTGATTAATTTAATAAATCATTAAGTCATTTAAGAATTGAGCTTTATTAAAATAATTTTGGCTTAATCCGTTTTTAAGTAGATTTTTTTTATCTAATTTATTTTGGGTTAGAAGAAACTTAGTATTTATTAGATAAGTTGTTGTGCTATATCAAATTGGATCAATTGAGCCTAAAAAATAGAAAGCTCAAATTAAATAGGGTTTCTATAAGTTAGGTCAAATTTTCGAAGAATTGTAATCATATCTTTCATATCTTTGATACAAAAGATACAATTAAAGATTTATAAATAGCAAGTTGGTAAGTGATGTTGGATACGTTTCTTACAATTACACAATCCCATAATCACTTCATTAATCGTTCATTCATCTACTAAAACATTCATCACCTGACACACATTGCTCGTGCTCCTCCACCTTTAAGCTGACATGCCAACGTCCTAACAAATTCATGCCGCAATTCACATACAAAATAATTGAATAACTTGAATTGCTTGACGTCCTCAGTCTAAGTGCCTGACCGAAGCCCCTTGACTAAATACCCAACAGCATTAGTACGTGACCCCCAATCCACAATCAAATTCCAATCCAACGTCGACCAATCTACTGCTGATCCAAACAATTGAAGTAGCCACAATCCTTTGCTTGACACACATCCACGTCCCCTAATTGCACAAAGTTGACCAAACAATTCCACGAGCTCCTAAACATCCCCAAATAACATAACAACACATCCAAGCTATACAATCAAATGCCGTCGTCACTCCACTTGACACGAACGTCCACAACAGCAGTAGTACGACATCCTTACAACATCTAACACTCTCAATCTACACTACACAACTATACTATGCAAGATCACTACATCGAGCACATAAGATTTACAACGGTATGTTCACTACAGCACGCCTCAGTCCACTTGCACAACAATTTCACGTCTTGATCACACGATCACACATACGACATAGGTGAACTTGCAACGATCTACACAAACACAAGTAGTACATGCACAATCACTTGATTTCTCACACTAGATCCATTGTGCACGATCATGATACACCATTGACACGCATGATCACGTACGACTCGATTCAGTATAAAATTGTTTTATTTTATTTTATTAATTATTTTATTTTATTATTTAATTCTATTTTATTTTTACTAATTTATTTTTGTTTTAGTGCAGGTTTTTTTATTTATTTTCATATTACGTATTTTTCTAGATAATTCCAATTTCCAATGAAATTTAGTTAAATTGAGTTTTTAGTAAAATTGAGTTTTTTGAAAAATAAACGTCTTAAACGTATCTTACGACTGAGATTTTAAAAAGATACATATCTTGCGGTTAATATTTGAAAAATAAATGTATTTTATACATATCTTATGGTTAAGATTTGGAAAAGATATGTATCGCATCTTGTGGTTGAGATTTGGAAAAGATACGTATCTTATAGTTAGGATTTAGAAAAGATACGTAAGGAGATACGTCAGAAGATACGTATTTAGATCATATTTTCAACATATCTTATAGTTAAGATTTAGCAAAGATATTTTTTTTGATACATAATGGTTTTAAAAAATAAAAAAAATCTTAACCGGGATTTTTAAAAGATTTAATTAGTTAAGGTTTTCTTTAATTCATAAAATTAGATTTCTTAAGTTTTTTCTAAAAAAAAATCAATAGATAAATAAGCGTAAACCTAGCTTGATTTTCAAAAATAAAAGAAATCAACCCACTAAATATTTTATAAAAAAAAAAAAGAACTACAGTCGGTTTAATTTTGACTAGTAAGTACGTAGGCACCTTCAAAGCAATCGCATAAAAAAATATAAAAAATTCGCTTTTATTCTTAGAAATTCGTAATAAAAAAAAGTAAAAAAATCATTTTAGTTATCTTTTATTTGTTTAGGTATTTTTTTAGTATTTTTAGAAAATTATAAAAATAAAGCTTATCAATTTTTTCTTTAATTTTTACATCGTGACTTATTTTTAATAAGTTAGCTCCCAAACTTAATTTTTTTGATTTAATTTTCTAAAAATCTAATTTTTTAGAATATTCGCAAACTAGTAGTCTGAAAACTCTAATTTCATTTTTTACCATTTGAACTAGTTGGCGACTCCAATTTTTTAAAATTATTTAGAAATATTTCTTTAATTTAATATTAAGTAACTTATATTAAGCAAGCTAGGCTTGATATAGATTAAATTAAAGAAACTGAAATAGAGCTCAACAAAATTGGTAACTCTATTGGGGGAAGTCTAGTAGGCTAGCCATGTAAAAATTAAAAATTAATTAATGAGCTTTTGTATTATTATTTCTTTTTTGTATCATAGTTGTACTAACGGGTTTTTAATGATGTAGACCCTAAGGAAAAAGCCAAACTCAGTAGGCCCTATTAGGGAATTAGGGTAGGGTGAGGAGGCTATTTTACTTTGTAATAATCATCTGCATGTTTAGATATGGTTGGACTTGAGTCAACTTAGGAACTTAGGATGAGCTGCTATTGTATAACCCTCAAGTCGTTAGAGCCTTTACCCTTGTCTAGCGGTAATAGGTGAGCCTACTCAAGCTTCAATGTAGCCCACTAGGTTTTCCTTCAGAAAGCCTTGGAGCTATAGAACTTGAGACTTAGAGACCCCACCTTCTTCTATCATTTTTTTTTTAAAAACAGGTAGTTATTTTTAAATTATAGGAAAAGCCCGATTAATTCACAGTTAGTTCGATTTTCTTCTTCAAAAAGGGTAAATTAAAAAAAAATACTAACCCTTATATATGAGTCTTCATAAACTTCATTTTTTTAAAAATTCCTATTTCAAACCTACTTATATAGAGAGATATTTCCCGACGGCGAATTTATCATACTTCTTATAGTTTATCAATAACCAACCCCATTGCGTAACATTTATTTTGCGTATTTGTTTGGATATACTATCTTTTGTAATATATGTAGGTCTTGTATTTTTTATTTTATTTCATCAGTAATAGATTGTGTAACATAACATTTAACATAAAATGCTCAAAATCATTAGTATTTATTTCCCATCTCAAAGTCATCAATCTTGTAAATGTCTAAATTCTCGTTTGTTGTATTAATCCATTAAGTTGTCACGTTTCTAATAGAGCTTTCTCTATGAATAGTTACCCTTAATGAGTCTTTCATTATAAAATAATTTTCGTTTGTTTCTATCACCCTTGTAATAAAATTGCCATCCTATGTCCTTTGTTGTAGTCGTAATATTTCCAATTTTTTTGTAGATTCGTTGATGTTAATATTAGGTTTTTGTAACATAAAATTAACATTGATTTTTTTTTTAAAGTTCAAAAAAAAAAGGGAAATGTTTTCAAAATTATAAACTTGATATTTTTTTTTTAAAAAAAAGAGAATGTAGTTTTGCTAACAAGAAGAGATTCTTGTAGGTTTTGAAAAATTGCTTTTTAAATGATTTAGCCCAACTTGTAGCCTGTAATCACTTATTTTAAAAAAATCAAGATATCTGAAGCTCTTGAACTGAGAATAGCCATAGCAGAAGGGGTTCTGAGCAAACACAGGAAACAAGTCAAGGTCATAACTCATACTCAAGCTTAAGGGCCTATTGACACACCATCTCAAGCATACAAGTCTACAGAGTTGCAAATTCAAGAGCCCATTATCAACATGATACAAAGATTAGAGAAAATACCAGAAACAGATTTGAATGGTCGAGTCTAAGGGGCATGTTTTTGCCATGATCTGAAAAATAAGGTTGTAGCCTAGAAAAAAAGTTGGTGATATTAGAAAAAAGGCTCACTAGCATGAAAATGGCAAATGGGTTATGTGCTTAAGTAGCTCGGAAACCTACATCCTAATATGAATAGGAAGTTACAGCCCAAGCATAAAGATGATTCAATGAAAGAAAAGTCGGGAGCAAATGGATCGATTGGGAAAGCCCAGAATCAAGGCAAGCCTATCTACAACAAGAGGAGGTGATTTACGTAGTTCAAGATTCCATTGGCCTAAGTATTCAAACAATTGAGAGATGTTGGACTACTGACATATGAAAACCCAACAAAGAAATATAAGCCAAAGGAACATGACCCCAACCAATGGTATGGATATCATGTAGGCTAGGTGGGGCATACCATAGAAGACTGTTGGAAACTGAGGCATAAGGTGTAAGATTTGATTGATGCTAAGATTATCTAACCAAGTTTTCTAGAGATTGATGGGTTGATTAGCAGTGGTATCCCTAACTTAGGGGCATCAAATAGACAACCACCAACATTAGGCGTTGAGGATCTACTACTATCATCTAATTTGGTGGCTCACCACTTAAAGCAGTTGGGTATATTTTTGAAAGATCAATTCAACTGAATGAGCCAAGTTTGAAGAAGTAACAGAAATAGGGGCAAGAAGTAGCGAAGAATTTTAGTTCCTACATTTTTTTTAGAATAATATTTCATTTTAGAGCTTATAATAGATATGACTTATTGACTAAAGCAATTTTCATGTATATTCTTGTCTTTATACGCTATGAAATTAGCTCAATTCAAATAAGGCATTTCAAATGAGTGAAAATGGATAAAGAAAGTGTGAATTCGAAACTTACAAATTTCCACTTAAGGGAATGATAACACGTTACTTGAAAAGTTTAGGATGAAAAGAGACAACCTATGTCCCAAACACTAACCCTAGACACAGATGAGAGAAGAGTGCCATCAAAGTGAGTAATTGGACTTATTCCTTAAAGGAGTTATGTCTTAAACTTAGTACACATGTCAAAATGATATTACGCATTCATTTCATCATCCTTAAACACAATTATCCCTTGCAAATCCATTTAAACCTTTAGAGGATTTTTCTTAAAATTAGCCTTGTCAAGAACTACCATAAATTAAGGCAATCAGGAGGTTAAGGTCAGTAATTTGGAGAAAAGGAGTAAACTAACTTATGCTTGCCTTAGTTATGCCAATTCATGAGCAAATATTGTCATAGATAATTCAATTTTTTTAAAGTGAAGAAGAGTTTCAAACTATATACACCTTACTCAGGCTCGTACACTTATTCAAATACAGTAAGTCCGCAGATTCTTTCTTAAGCACTTCTCCCAAGCTTATACACCTTGACCTTATCTTTTAGTATTTCAAATCCTATTACGTGAAAACTCAACAATGGAAGGTGACAACCTAAACCAAAGAAAAAGAAAAAGAAAAAGGTGAAGAAAAAAAAGATTGAAGATATTAGCAAGGTGATCACCTTTAAAAAGTAGCCAAATTATTAATAAGCCAAAAGTTCAAACTTGTAATGGTATCTAAAGGCTAAACACTTTCAATTCCCAAGCTCAAAAGTAAAGCCCTCATTTTATGATCCTACTTACTATACTAGCCTTAATGAAACTCTTTTGACTAAAGAAATAGACTTATCTTAAGCGAAATTTGCTTATGAAACTAGGGCAAGCCCATGTTTAGTTTCTCATAGGTTCTTAGCTTGTAAACTCGAGATGGATAGTATATGATTTCTTTTAAATTTAGCCAAAGTACATTGATATCCACTTGCTTAAACCATTGACCAAAAGCCTTACATTGCAAACATAGAAAAGACCTATTGATTGACCAGAATATACCAATTACAAGATAGGCTACAATTTTTGGGATTGATGCTGAGAGTAAAAACAAACCTATGAGAGTGCAAGGAAGTCTAGTTTAACTAAACATTTCAAGTAATGATATCTATCCCCTTAGTGGAAAATTAAAGAGTTGAGTACTTTCTCAAAAATAAGAATGGTCATTTATCCTAAACTTGAAATTAGTACTTCGAGGGATTACAAGAATCATGAATTATGCTACAGGAAACAAAATTGAGAGAATGGGCAATCAATGGGCATGGGGCAAGCCAACCCCTTATTGGTGATCTTTAGACTTTTCAAAACTTTCTCACTCGTTAGCTACATAATTTTCTATCGAATAGTGTTTTTTAATTTCTTGAAAAAACATTTTCAAAAGATAAATGAAACTTTTAAAATTATCAAGAGGGATTTCTTAAAAAAAAAAATTTTTAATTTTTTAAGGAGTCATCAAAATCCTTCAAACTCAAAGTCACAAATCAATTGGTCAAAACTCATGAAAGTTTTCTTCCTTTCTAAGATCGCTTGCTGATAAAAGTGCTATCCTATCTAGTCTTTTTCTAGGATCACTTGCTTAAAGGAGCACTATCCTATCTATTCCTTAGTTGGATCGTTTGCTCAAACGAGCACCATCCAGTCATTTAAAAGACCATTTGATCATGGGAGTGCTATCTCATTTTGTCTTTAATAGAATATCATCTTATCTTGTCTTCAAAAGATCTATCCTTTCGAGCAAAATGAATCTTGAAGAGATTTATTCTCTTTGGATTATTAACCAGTTTTTGAAATCTCGAAGAGATCTATCTTCTTCGGATTATTCACTAAATCAAAACGAATCTCGAAGAGATCTATCCTTATCGGATTATTCACCAAATCAAAATGAATCTCGAAAAGATCTATCATCCTTGAATTATTCACCAAATCAAAACGAATCTCGAAGAGATTTACTCTCTTCAAATTATTCATCAAATAAAAAAGAAATATCAAAGAGATTTATCCTCTTCAGATTATTCACCAAATAAATTTTTTCTCGAATAAATCTATCCTCTTCAAATTGTCTAATCAAGTCAAGTTTTTTGAAATTTCGAAGAGATCTATCTTATTCAAGTTATCAAACTAGAGCCAGTTTTTTTTTTTTAATCTCAAAGAGATTTATTATCTTCAGGTTATCAAACCAAAGCAAGTTTTTTTTTTTTTAAATTTCAAAGAGATCTATCCTCTTTGAGTTATTTACCAAAGCAAGTTTTTTGAAATCTTGAAGAAATCTATCATTTTCTGATTATTAAACCAGAGTAAGTTTTTTTGAAATTTCAAAGAGATCTATCCTCTTTGGCTTATCAAACCAAAGTAAGTTTTCTTGAGATCTTGAAGAGATCTATCATCTTTGGATCATCCACCAAAATGAAGTGTTCTTGAAATCTTGAAGAGATCTATTCTCTTCGAATTATCCACTAGGCCAAAACATTTGTGAAATCTCGAAGAGATCTATTATTTTCGGATTATCCACCAAAACAAGTCAATTAGGCCTCTTTAAATTCCTTCATAAAACATAACTTAATTGATCGGTTTAAAGTAGGGTTTAGTAAAAACGAGTATCTCTTTTATCTTTGTAGCGAAATTCTAATCAAACTTCACTATAAAGAGGAGCAACCATAAACACTTCATTTTTTCCATTTTCATTTTCATTTTCATTTTAAGTGGAGCCAAGATAATAAATAAACAAAAAAGATAAGAAAATAATAAAAACGAAAAAACGAAAATTAAAAGAAAAAATGAAAAATGAAAAAAATAAAAAGAGAGAGAGTCAAGTCGAGTCCAATCGTATCTAGTCGAGTCGTATCAAGTTAAATTGCGTCGGGTCATTGAGTGTCCAATCAGATAATGGTGTATGATTAATTTAATAAATCATTAAGTCATTTAAGAATTGGGTTTTATTAAAATAATTTTAGTCTAGTCCGATTTAAAATAGATTTTTTTTTTATCTAATTTATATTGAATCAAAATAGATTTAGTATTTATTAGATAAGTTATCGGGTTATATCAGATTGGATCAAAACAAGTCTGAAAAATAGAAAGCTTAAATTAAATAGGATTTTTATAAATTAGATTAAATTTTTGAAGAATCGTAATCGTATTTTTTATATTTTCAATACAAAAGATACAATTAAAAATTTATAAATAGGAAGTTAGCAGGCGCCGTTAGATACATTTCTTACAATTACAGAATCCCACGATCACTTCTTAAATCTTTCACTCATCTACCAAAACATTCGTCACCTGACACGCATAACCCCTGTTCCTCTACCCACAAGCTGACATGCTAACGTCCTAACAAATTCATGCCGCAATTCACACACAAAATAACCGAACAGCTTGGATAGGAGTGCCTGCTATTACCATTTACATATACTAAGTTATCTTAGAATAACATTAATGCTTTGGTACATATTTGGGAATCTAAAAAATGATAATTAAGTGCATTGTTTTGTTTCCTAACCTGTATTTGTCAGGTTGAAAATCAAGAGGGAGTGGTGAATTTCGATGATATTCTTGCCAATACAGATGTGTTTATGGTTGCAAGAGGTGATATTGGAATGGAAATTCGTATTAAAAAGATATTTCTTGCACAAAAACTTATGATTTGCAAATGCAATATTCAAGGAAAGCCAGTTGTGACAGCAGAGGTGGAAGCACTGCGAAATTGGTGGCAAAATATAAACCAAGCACTCCAATATTGTCTATGGTTTTCCCCAAGATAAAGACAAATGTCTTTTGATTGGTCTTACAGTATTCAATCTCCAGCCAGGCATAGTCTTATTTTCCATGGATTGGTTCCACTTTTGTGTGCAGCATCTGCTCGGGCTTCTAATGAAGAAACAACAGAAGAAGCTACTGGATATGCTGTGCAGCATGCCAGATCAAAGGGACAATGCAGACATGGATATTCTGTTGTGGCTCTCCATAGGATCGGAACTGCATCATTAATCAAAATCTTGACTGTAAAGTAATGGCTGTTGCCACTGCATCCTAATCATTTTTGTTGTGGAGATTTGAAGTCTTGGTGCAAAAGTTTTTTTGCCAAGATTATATAAGCACATAAACTGATCTTCCATCTCGATTTAGGTCAATGTAATTTTCTTGTATATGGAGATTCTGTTTTTTTGCCACTGCACCTTAAACATGAAATATGATCACACCTATTTGGTTAAACTAAATATGTTACTGTGTTGAAGATGACCAGAAGCTTCTTGTATATGAGTTTCTGCCTCAAGGAAGCTTGCAGAACCACCTTTTCAGAAGTAACTAGTTGCCATTTCTTTATTATATCAGATCTTCTTAGCTATGGAATTTCTTTATCACTTCTTTATCATTTCTCTATGACTGCTCTGGTATATTAAGCTTTATATGTAGTTCTTTTGAAGTTTGATTCTTCATGTCATTCATATTATGTATATTGATCCAGTGAAAACTTCAATGATATTTATTATTTTGTGTCATGGCTTTTCTTCATAGCATGTACTGTAGCAGTTCCAACATTATCTCAATAAATTTAGCCTTATTCAACCATCTTCATTTTGTAAAACCTTAATCGTTAAGCAATGATTTTTTTATAAGAATACGTTCAAATTTTTTATTGCAGTAGTTGAAGGAGCGGTACTTGCATATTTGTGCTGTGTAATTATAGAAAGTTAGTTCTTGTCTTGTAGCTTATTAACCATGACAAGGCTTTGTGCTGTGGCACTTGATGACTTGCTAAAGAAAAAGATCTTTTATGTTCGATTGAATTGATTTCTTTGTTTCTAGGATACATGTTGATAATTTTTTTTTCTCCCTTTTTCTTCTGAGTAGAAATTCTCTCAGTGATGACAGGATATTGCTGATAAGTTATTGTTTTCTTCCTCTTTCTTTTGATGAGAAATTTTTTCAGTGATGCGCGTCTTGCTGTGTATCTTAATACATAGTTTTATTGTAGCATCTCTCCCACGAGCAATCATTTAAAGACCTAGAAGCAATGAATTTGCACAAATCTTATTCTTAACAAATTACAAAATGCATCCCTTTAAAGACCCAAACCAGAACCGCACATATATATCAAATCTATGCATTTTCCCATATCAGTACTTAGGTATTTCCCTTTAAGCTGTATGTGTAAATACATTTTAAAATGATAGTAATGTTGTATAGTTCACAAAAAATCTTGTAGATCCATTTTTTGGTTCTTCTCAACTTTTGGGTGTGGACACTTTCCATGTAACTAGATCCTATTAGATTAGACTTCATTTCTCACGTGAAGTGCTTATATTACCTCCAATATTTTTTTCCCCTTTTCTCCATTTTAACTGTTCTAAACCTCCTATTATTAACAATTATTAGAAGAGCCCGTGCTTATCATGTTGCTAGTACATTACAGTAGAAATGTTAGCTTTATTGTTGCATAATGAGAAATGGTGCAGAAGCATGAGAAAACAAAGTGAAAGAAATTGTAAATTAAGACTGGAGAAGCCTAGCTAATGAACACTATAGCAGAGAAATATACAGGTACAACTCGAAAACTGCAGAATAAATCAGTTAGATGCCATAGTATTCCCTTTTTATTATAATAGTTAATTCCATTCACAACTATATGTCAACAAAATATTCAACATTCTAGTGGCTTCACAGATGCCAACCTGTTCCAAGGTTGTACCTTAACTAGTTCTTCAGAAAAATAATTCATCAAGTTTTTCCACCTTGACCTTGATGAAAACAATAACTTGGATAAAATCTACATAGCATTTGTTCTGTCTACATATTTCAGATATTACGAAAAAAGAATGGAGATTCTAAGTGACATCTTTATTTATTTTTTTTTAAAGTTTCAAGTTTGTTTATTTCCATTTTTTTGGCCAACAAGTTCATTTATTTCTACACATATAATTTTTTTCCCCTTAACTTTTCATTGGCTCCTCAATCAATCTTTCATCAACAAACTACATGCTTACAAGGATAAGACCTTGTTTGGTTAAATTTCCAAGGTGGCATTATTGCCATAGCTCGAGTACCTCCGTTTTTAAGACAGTCTAAAGATATGGCCTCCTACCCACTTTAGACCACCTAAAACGCATACCTCATACATAGTCATAAGGTACTCTGCAAGTTATCTTAGGAACAACTACTGGCTCATTGTCCATTAGTTTGTGTTCCAAATACAATCTGGAAATGCAATCCAAATCGAGCACTTTGAAAACTAACCCTATGATTACATACCTTAAGGTAGAGTTTAGGTACTATAACAATAGGAAAAAAAATGTTGAACATGAAGCATGCAAGATAACAAGGACATCACTGAGAACATCAATACGCATCCTTGTTCTCATCCTTTCTATATCCCATATTCATGGATAACAACATAGCAGCGATGATGATCTACGCAATACACAGAAGAAATCCCATTTTCTAGATTCATGAATTCATTTCCTTGCACATTGATTGAAGATTCTTTGACCTCACTTATGCTGCAATTCGTGCTCAACTTTCATCAACAATTCCTTATGTTCACTTCACTCGTGCTCCAATTGGTGTTCCACTTGCTCAAAGCGTCAAACTACCTTCTTGGCAAATTTAAGTCCAAAACGACACGTCGGATCATCAATCCATTCGAAAAAGCTACAACTATCTCCGACCTACAAAGGTTATAATGGTTAGGTTCACTACAACATTATAAAACATATAGGTGAATATTACACAATGGAACATGTTGTAGCGTATAGTTCTTACTTAATACCCAAGGCATCCATGAAATCTTCTCCCAAATGATTCTGGCTTCCAAGAATGCACTTTGGCAACTTGTTTCCCACATCGACATTCCATCCTCTTTCACTCCGAGTTGACAAAAGAGGTTGATCCCGATGCATTGGATATGATATGGGACCGCATAGAAAAAGAGATTGTCACTACAGTGTTGGCTAGCAAGTAAGTAAGTCGACCCAATAGATAGTCTCACATCACATCCATCCTATATAAGCAACTAAATGGTACGAAGACATCACGGCTATGTTATATTCGATAATGCGGATTAATGGTGAAACAACCTGAAATTGGTAACTCTAAAAGGAACAATGGAATTAGATTAAAAACAACGACAAGTAAATGCATGACATAAGACAAATGAACTACGACAGGATTATAATGAATGCTCATGAACGATTATCATAACCATAAGCATATGTTGCACCACTATATAGTGCCATGAAAATAAAACTTTACCCTATTTTTTTTTTTCTTTCTCACAACGGGATAATCCTTCTCTTTCCTTTTCTCTTTGGAGATCAAACATGGAGTAACCATTGAAATGATTTACATTGTTCGTACAAATCTGTTGGTACGGAGTATCATATGCAAAAAAATTCAAGTTATTGAAAAACTCAGATGCGTCTAAGTGAAGGAAAGGTTCCTTCCATCCTACTACTAACTAACGTCATTCACAATTTCAGAAAAAATCTGGTTGTGAGAATACATTTTTTTTTTTCGATTATAATATGAAAGATAAATGGCTGAAAATAAAGCATTACAACAATTATATGAAGAATAAGTACTATTGCAAGAGATTAGTAAAGTTTGGGGGTATTGCGATTGAGACGCTAGCGGACTTCCACCATGATTACCCCCAACCATCTTGCATCAATAGTGGCTTAGTTCAGGAAGGTATTCAAATTTACGCACCTGGGTGATAAGCATGTCCAATGGATTGATCCGACTTCACCTCTCGCATGCTATGGGGCATCGATTATTTCTCAAGGGTTTGAAAAATTTGGGGATGAGATGATGTGATGGTCTCCATTGTGTAGATATATTATTTCATTTTCATTTTTAAAAGAATAGGGTCATTTTGTACATATCACTTTATATTCCTAGTTTATTCTCCGTTTAGTTTTGCTAAGTGAACAATGAGAGTACAATTTCATTACATATAACCAAACACCCTAGTATGCAATCCCAGCTCATTACACCTTTATTCCATTACTCAATAATTGTAATTTCATTTCCCTTCTATTCCATTTAGTCAAGTAAACATGTTATATATGTTCTAGGCTCTCAAATTGTGAAAACATTAGCTAATGAAGCTATGTAATCTTTGGGAAATAAAGCAAGTCAATTGGTTTGAACAAAGGATAAGGTTGAACAGAAGAAGATTGAGAAAAAATTGCATTAGCTGATGAATTATGTTCAACTTCATGTATAAAATCATTAAGCTAAACAGGAGTATGTTTGATTGCTATTTATTTTCGACAAACTGGAGCTAATGAAGAGTCAGGATGCAAAGAATTCACGTAAGATGATGCAGGATGATTAGAAAAATGTTCATTAGACAAAACAATTCCATCAGGAGAATGCAAAAGAGAGGAAAGTAGCTTTTTACAAAAGTAAGGAGCCATCGATAGCTTTTTTTTTTTTTTTTTCCTTTTTTACCACTTATTGATTGATGCGGAAAGAGTGTATTTTTGAAGGGATTAATTTCTTTTACATTTAGTAGGGAGGATTCCTTACCATAGATAAATTTGAAAAAAAAAGAAAATTCACTTTGCTGTAAAAGGTATTTCCCTACTAGTCTCCTTGTGGAAAGTCCAATTTTTTGTAATGGTAATTGGAGGAAATATGTAAATCATGTAGAAGTATTGCAAATTGAAGGGGACTTATAATGTTGCTAAGTGAATTTTCTTAAGAGATTCTTTACTTGAATTCCTACAACTAGTTTGATATTTGCTAGAATTATTGCCTTGACCCACACATTTTTGGGAAGATTACTTCTTCCCTAGTTTTGATCCCTTCCTTTTGCATGATCTTTTGCTGAAAAATAGAAATCAAGCTATTTTTTCATCAACAAAGATTTAGCTATCATGTTAAGCCTAAATTTACAGAGAGCAAAGATATTAACTAATTGTATCATCTATCTAGATATTGTGATAGATTGGCTTGAATTACTCCCAATATGACATCATTAATTGTTTGGAGCAAATATCAAGTGAAGGATAAGAAAGGCAAATTAGATTCAAGTTGAAGAGAAAAAACTTGTTAGGTAAATGAGTGTGATGGAATCAAGTTGAGTGCTCATAATGTCAAAGTAACAACATATAGTTGAGGAGTCCTAAGGTATTATTTGGTTCTCTCCATGGAATTGAATTTGCTATTAGAGTTTGTGTGAGAATTTGTATATATTATTGTCATGATTATAGGAAAAACATAGGTTCATATCTTCTAATTCTTTGGAATTAATTTCTCCCTACCATTAGTTATTAGGACCTAAGAAATTAGAAGTCATGAGCATATATTTTCTAGATATTACATTTATAACATGAAAATACTATTAGTAGAAAGCAATGATGAATATGATTTAATTTCATGGAATGAACCAAACGAAGCTTGAGAGTATTTGTAGATGTATGTTTACTATTTCACCGAATTTGGGGTATTGTGTTGATCTTCATAGCAAATGTGCACAAAGTGAAAACCTATTGCTAATTCAAGGATCACAATCTATTGCAAATGTGATTTAAAAGAAGTAGAAATTCAGATTGTCACCATCTTTAATGCAATCTTCACTAGCTTTATCTTGTGGAGACTAAATCTTCTATACACAAGCTTCTTCATAGTTTTCCTAACTCAAAGTTTCCCTTTTATTAGGGTCTTTGTATCCTTGAAGAACAAAAAGATTGTGAAAAGAGTATGAAATCTACAAAAAAATTCAATACCAATCTCAATATTGACCAAATAACCAGCAAGAACACCTAAAACCCAGTCTCATTACATGATCCTACTCTCGTTTTTGTAATGATAGTAGGCAATGCTTCAGGATCGAATGTTTTCCAAGTACAAGCAAGGAGAAGAGAGATGAGAGATGCCCCATCATCAAGTGAATGGTGAATCCTAGAGCCAGCAACAACCTCTACATCTAAAGTCATGATATTGAGGAAGTGAAGTTCCCATAATGGTCTTTTACAAATTGGTCTCGTTAATTGTTACAATCCAAGTATATAGTAATCGTATAAATATAAATAATTAATAATAATTATACAATTTGATAGAAGTTGGTGCTTTTTACTAGATTATAATTGTAGTTTCATAGTTGTAATAATAGTTGTATTAAGAGGAAAATTTAGTTACTTATAATAAATTAATAAGCTGAGATGTATTTATATAATTAGGATAATATCAATAAGAATAGATAAACAAATTTCAATCTAGAAGAGTGGTTTAATATCCTTAGAAGAGTGGTCTTATACCTTTTGAAGAGTAGTTCTTTCAAAACAATCAAAATTAAATTTTATTTTTATTTTTATTGTTATTTTTTTATTGATTCTCTAGTGCCATACTTTATACCAATATTTACACTATTATAATAAGAATTACATATGCTAACATGAATCCATGTTAGTGTCTAAATGAGGAAAAATTACTATTTAAATTCATTATAGTCTTAACCCATTTCATTTATCCTCCTCTCTTCGCATTACCCACCTTTAAGTGGACCATGAATTTGGTGCCATATTATTCAGTAGCATTTACAAGAATAAGAAAGTAAAATGTCGTTGAATGGAAAAAAAAAAAAAAAAGATTAAGCATGCCTCCACTATTTATGGACCCTTTTGCCTGTTTCATATCTCCATGTAAGAATAGATATTCATCAAAGAAATATAGATAATCCATAACTAATTACATATTTCATGAGAGGAAAATTTTAAAAAGAAGGAAAATTTTTCATGGCTTAGTCTCTTTATAAAGTTACCTCTAGAGCCATTACTATTTTCCATCAGCATTGATAGACAGCTTAAGCATTTAGTGATTGGTCCTAGTTTTAATAAAAAAGTTGACGTTCTCATTATCAACTCCGTTGGCCGTTTTTATCCAAGGGGAAAAAAGAAAAAAAAAATAAAAAACCTGCGTTGACTGCAATATTAAACTTTAGTTAATGCATCAACCAGAAGGAGAATGAAAAATCTGAACCATTCTGAAAAAAAAAAAAAAAAAAAGAAGAACACATACATATTACTTTCGGTCGATTATACTTTTTTAATCCAAATTTTACAATAGATACACCTACATTTTTACCTTGTTTTTACTACCAAGTACATTATTTTTTCTGAAATTCAAGGATAGATAGTGAGATTATCAATTAATCCCAAGTTTAAATAGAGGAGAGTTCTTACCATTGAAAGGGAAATAAATATCAAAGTAAGAGTTTTTCATGATTAGAATCACTAATGATATATCCTTTTCTCTTTCTTTAACATGTATAATTATATTTTTAACCCTAAACAAATCACTAACATTTAAAAATGTAATTATATTTATGCATATCTTTTATAATCCCTTCCTAGAGAATGAAAATGCCAATAAACGGATTTGTATCTATAACACCATAGGTTAAAAGTAGTTAATAATTTTAGTCAACATATATTAATGGACTCATTTTGACCATTTGACCTAAAAGTTATAATCACATATTGATAAGGAATTTATTAATATAACCTTATAAACTAATATTACAGCTTTTCGCAATTTATATGAAACACTTAATTATAAGGTATTACACTTTATAATTGAGCCCTGTTCTTCTCTTTTTTCGATGTAAGATTCGAGCCACTTACTACTTATAAATCATATTAAAAGTATGCTAAGAGTCACCATACTAACATTTCCTACTCTTTTTGAACCTCTCTAGAGTTGATTTTAATACTATTTATAATGTTTCCGATTAAAAGTATTGAATAATGAAGTCAATAAACATTAATAAGTCAATTTCAATCATTTAACTTAAAAATTATAATTATATATTGATAAGGCATTTATCATCATAGTTTTACAAATCAGTATCATAACTTTTTATAATTTATACAGGACACTTAATCATAATTTCTTTTAAAAGTATTTTGATAAATTTAAAAAGCAAAAGAAGGTTTTATGGATTTTACGTTGGAATCGTACGTTTTCAACTATGCATACGGATTACCTCACGGAATCAAACAATATGGGGAAAAAAAAAAAAATCAGATAGCACAACTTGTCTTAGATTAAGTATGACATGTGGAAGGAAGATAACGACCATAATTAACAGTCAATGTGCTCACCAGACACACGAACATACTGGAAAAGTAAATTATAATATAATAATATATCCCTTGCTGCCTAGTTGATGTATATTTGAATTTTCATATTAAAAATTAACTATTTAAATCTTTAAAAGATTTCCAATTTAAAATTTATTAACCGGTAAACCCAAACAGAAAAGGCGAACATGTACTAAGAGAAGGAAGGCATCTCAAACTTATAAAAAGCACGCAAAATTTTTTCTTAAAAAGAGAAAAAAAAAAAAAAAAGCACGCAAAATAAGACTATGATCTGACGATTATCATCATGTTTGATTTTTCCGACACATCACAAATCCTTACAATCTTGCTTGAACAACGAGGATTCCTTAGCAGAGTCCCTCCTAATCCATTCTTCACCAATTCTAGATTGATCCTCGTATTGCAACCAATCATATCCATGATCTAACGATTGAAACGTGGAGCGTGGAACAAACGCGCCGCCGGAATCAACTACTCCATCCAAGCAAAACTCCATGATTGGCCGTGACCATCATCGCCTTCGACATTAGCCACCTGGGATCCTCCACCGGTCTCTATTTCAGATCCCATTACATAGATATAATATTGAACTTATTACTCTTTTTCAAGGTCGAAGGGCTTGTAATACCAATCCTCCATTTCTACTCAAGGATCTTGCCGAAGACCGTTGTCTCATAGGACAAGCCTCTAATTCATTTAAAATGTGTTCAATTATATCTGAAGTTATCGTATATCTGACCAGCGGAAATAGGATTTAAAAAGAAATTTGTATATTTATGATCAAAATCAATAAATATTTTATAAATTTAAATTGTGTTTAAAAATTATCAAAATACTATTATTATATCATATTTTGAAAATACGACATAAATATTCTATTAGTATCGCATTATGGGATACTTATATTTAATATGCAACATAATCACTATATATAAATGTCGCATGTTAAATTTTGAAGGTTCGACATTGACATTAGTACAAATAATAATATCACACTTTTAATATGCAATATGGCAATAATATTTTGGTAATTTTTTTAATATAATTTATAATTATGTAATTTTTGTTTAAAAGTTGATAGATATGTATTATACTCAGTATTTCAATATTACATGATCCTGTTAAGAGAAGCTCCAATATAAATATGAAAGTCAACCTTTTCTTAATGTTTTGATCTATATTATATATTGAGCTTTGAAAAGTTAAATATGTTTTTTAATCTAGATCTTTTAAATTTCTTAGATTTTTCTTCTCTAAATTTTTTAAATATACTGATTTGTGGTTAAAATCATATAAATTTATCTCATGAACTAATACTCTTGTCACCCACAACTAAATAAAAATAATTAGTAATTAAGTCAATAAACATTACTATTCTTTTTTTTAAACCACTTAGTTAAAAGTTTCTAATTATTCATGTTATAATATTCATTACCAATTATAAACTAATATTAGTTCTCTCCCACAATCAATGTGGGACTTTTACTTAATATGAGGTATCACTATGCATTAGACAATCTAATATATTAATTTCCCTGAAAATTCATTTGAAATTTGATTAAAAAAATTAAAGTAAAATTTGCAACCTTAAAAGCTATCCTAATCCTTTTTTTTCTTTTACTATTTTTTCTTTTATAAAGAATTAATAATAACATAAGTAATTAAAAAAAAAAAGAAAAAAGGAACATGGTTGAGTGAACGGGGAAAGGCCAGCTGGGGCAGATCTTGTGTCATATCAATGTGGTGGCTTGCATACGGGTTGAGCTTTGCATGAGGCACTCTTGCAGTAATCGAGAATGGAGGAAGTGCTCCATTGCCCTTTTTGGGCTACAAACATGTCAGTGATGATGGTTTATGCCTAGATTGCGCAGCAGTACTAGCCCGCGAAAACCACAACTCGACCGCATTACAGTTTTTGAGTTAGAAGGATTTTAAGCAATTCAAGACACAAGGTTAGGTTCTTGTAGAAGATCTGGTGTCTTAGAATCTAATGCAACCAAGATAAAGCTTTTAGTTCACCTGAAGGTAAATAAATTCCAGAGTGAAGGAAGAGTGGGTCCTAGGTCACCTTAGAAGTAGAAAGCTTAAAATACTTGAGTCAAAGCAATTTCAACTATGTTTCTTGGCGACTTTTGAGCCCCTTAGTACTCCCACTAACAATGATAGTTATAAATATGTGGGTAGGGTACAACTCAAAAGCGCCAAGAATAAGTTTTGAAAGAAGTTACTTTTATCTTTACTTCGATTTGATTTTTCATCCTAAATTAATGAGGTTTCATTTGAGTCTTTTATGTGAATGCAATCCATTTGTTATCTGGAGTTCATTATAATCAAAATCAACGTAGTGAGTGAAAAATCATTTTTTAAGTCTCCATATTGGATTTCTTCATATAGGAATCATGACCTACAATTGGTATAAAAGATGAGTTGCACACACGCCTCGCTCAAAATAAAAATTAGTGTCGTGTTTTGTGCGACTCCAAAATTTTTGGACATCGATTTGTCCCAGAACAATTTCCATTAAAAAATTTATTTTGCAAAATAAATTGACAGGGCTTTATTAAAATGATTAAACTAAATCATTTTCCCCTCCTATGAATCAAGAAAAAGAACCTGAGCCGAGTTAAGAACTTGCAAATTTTTGAGAATGTTCAAAGTCCATCGTGTGTACCGTAACTCAGCAAATTATGTTTTGCCCAGAATTTTTTTATCCTTTCTCACAATTTTTTGACATTGGATAAAATGATAAAAGAAGAATATTATATATTATATAACTTGCAAATCAAGGGAAACTAGCCATGTATGAGTCCATATTTTTTAAAGAGTTATTAGAAATATAAACACTCAAATTCAAATATAAAAGGACTAATTGCATATGAAGTAAATATCTTCCATTATTTTTCAATCATTAGATCCTTTTATGCCATAATGAATTACCATTTATCAATGGCACAAAATTAATAATCAGTTCAAGAATTGTTACTATTGTCATTGTTCCTTTGCTTACCTATTTTGTTTTTTTTTTTTTTTTTTTTCATCTCATTGCTTTAGATCATAACAGCTTGTCAATTCGTTGGTATAGAAAAGACAGTTGTCCCTACGGTGTGTATCTAAAAATTAAGAACATGGCAACCATATTTTTGTTATCTAGTAAAGTTTTAATTTCATGAAAATTCATATGATTATTTTTAAAATTAAACAGATAATAAAGTGGAAGAAACAATATTTATACGAGTCATTCTTCGAGGAGAAGTGTAAAGCCAAAATGATGAAGATTTGAAAATTTTTGCAGTTGTACATGCCGATTCAATTGAGAATCAAAATCAACAATTAGAATTTTCCGATAAAGAGATTATGAGTGGTTATAGGAATTCATCCATTTCAAAATTAATAGATAAACTAATTAAAAAAAAAAACAAGATGGCTATAAATTTTTGGAGACATGTTTTGATTATTAACAATATGCATAAATATATATATATATATATATATAACTTTATCATATTACGACGCAACAAAGATATTACAAATATGAAATACTTATGACTTTGATTATTATGATGGAATAGTATTAATTATTTAATTTTGACAGCCACGGAAGTACAAGATTATATCTCTAGCTATCATAACAACAAAACAACTAGTCCCTCATCTTATTGAACGAGCATCTTAGTGTGAATTTCATTCCATTATAGCATTTTTGATATCTTGCAAACCTTGTTCAAAATCAGCACAAAGTTGGTGAGGATCAGGAATTACGTCTGGATCAACTGATGCGACAATGACCATTTTATTGATATAACTCTGAAAGTGCAAGATCAAAGCCTACATGCAAGAAAATTCAATATAAAGCATCAATTTTTAGTTGTATATAATTTTATGGCTATTTTCATAGTGAAATAGATTATTAAATGTGTTTGTTTTGCAAAGAAATGTTTTTCATACCTTTTTTTTATATATTTATTACCATAAAAGTTTAGCCGTGGTCAAATTTTCGGGTAATAATTTCAATAGATAATGGATAATGTTGAAGGAGTAAGTAATGATAAAAGGTTAGCAACAGTAGAAAATACAAATGTGAAATGAGTATATATAAATTTCTTTATTTTGAATAACAGTCATTTTCCAACATTAGTTGCTGCTAAAAATTACTAATAATTGTAATATTAAAAGTATTACCCTAGCATTTCACATTTTCATTGTTTTGATTAAAAATATCAATAAACAAGCACATCCTTAATATGTATGATTAAAATTTACTCACGTTGTTGCACCCATAAACACTAGGTGCGAAATACGTTATTGGATGCCCATAAAAACTGATCTCTTCTATTGGACCAACCATATTAGAGAAGACCATTGTTGTGTTATTGATTATTCGAGATAATAGAGCAAAAACCACCTGTTCATCACAAGCAATATTGTATCACCATCACCATACAATATTTTTCATTTCACTCCAAGTAACATATTACGATTATGTTACGGTGATTATAGATATTTGAAAAAGATAAAGAAGATACAATGATTATTTATAATTCATTTTTTCCATCTTCTATTAATTGCATTAATGTCATTTTGAGGTCATTTTCAAATAATTAAATTGATAGAATGAGAAATCGATGTTAAATAAGTCAACCCTAAAAGTAACTTGTTGCAAGAAGAACTTCGAGAAATTATACTTTGTAACCGAGATATACACACGAAAGTTCTATTATGGTAAAAACTATAGTTTACATGATTCACTAAATACATAAATGATTTATTTATACATCCATTGCAATTTCACCTAAAAATTAATTAATTATGTATAGATATTCAAGAATAGACCAGAAATTTTTTTTTGTCCTGGAACTTTTGTAAAAGTAAGCTTACCTTCTTAAAACCTTGCTAAGACTTTTAAATGGTCAATGAAAAGCTCCTTAACTTATGATATTTCAAAAGCTTCAGCAATGCTTGTAAAGATGAGTCCATAATGCCTTAGGGAGATAAAACCTATTTCATTTAGAAGCGTATATGTTTATGTGTGGTACACCAAAATACGTTAATATATGGTCCAAAAGATAGATGATTTAAAATATTATCACAGCTATTATTATTTTTTAAGTGTGCAACATCTATAGTTTGGAAATGTATTTTAAACATCAGCACTTTGCTTAACTCCTTATGGTTTATATATGAGACTTTAACATTTATCGTACAATCCCATGCATAAGGGACTTTCCATGTTCAGGACACATGGTTTTCACTTTTGTATAAAAGGTTCATCAATGTTTAAGAGGCACTTTCCAACTTAGGTTGTTGGTGAAGATGATCCATGGTCAACCACCAAATGTTAGAAGATCAGGCGATTGAATGCATATGATGGGCAATCAACTATCGGTCATGGGCATGTAATTGATCGAGTTTGCATAAGCTAATGGATTTTTAATTTTGTCCTAGATTTCCCGATGTACTATTTCTTGCCATCCCAGCGTAGGCTTGTAAATAAGGCTTTGTGGTTTTACTTTGTACGATAGCACATCTTGTATCACTTTCTAACATCTACAACGGTGGTGTTATTATGCTGGTCAACTTTTATCCAAGTGTGATAAATTTCCTTACATGAGATATCTCTTTAGGACTCATTTAATACATCGCCATGATATAGAATTTTATTCTTTACATCTATATGTTTCTTAAGATTTTATAAATGTGGAATAAAAGAAACAAGATTTCAATGTCTTGTGTCAAAACCATATTTTGTTGATATTATTGAACCAAATAGAAATAACTTAATGCTTTATGAAAAAATAATTTACCTTTAGTCCAATGATCTTGAGTATAATTTTAAAACAATATGCACTAAATGCAGCTTCCAGAGATTGTTTCTTGCGATCCATGATAGCTTTAGCTTGATAAACATACTTTCGTGGATCATCTTCTAGAGATATATTGAAGGGAAGTAGTATATACCCAATCAAATTTCCCCACTTTACCCTTGATTCTTGAGTCATCATATCATCTAAAGCCTGCTTGAGCAAAAAAGAAAAAAAAAGGAGCAAAGCATTCTTGGAGATGTGAAGTATTTGTAGGCTCGAAATCTATAAGCAATAGAAGACAAATTAAAACGTCAATGATATATTCTCTGGAGGTGATCAGTAGGTCGACTACTGATCAAGCCGAATGAAAAGATATGACGTGTGTCATAGTCATAGCAATCTATTTTCCACTTTAAATATCCTGTGTATATATTGAGATATGCAACAACAAGAGCTACTGACATATGCTACACACATATTCTACACATTGTTATACTACGGTTATTTTATTTTTTCAGTTGTAAAGATCTTATTTATTTTTTTCTTTTACACATGCCATTACTCATGTGACTTACTCTTGTATATAAATACTTTATACGATTCCTTACTAGTAGATAACTTCATTTTACATCCAAAACACTTTCTTTTATTCTCTACTCTTTGCTCTATTTCGTATTGAACAAGCTAGAACCTTAAATGGCAAATTCAAGAACTTACTTTCTTGTAATGGTATCAGAGCACTAGCACAATCAATTCTCGTAAGATTTTTCTTTGTTGTTGCTTCTTTCTTCATATTGGTAGTGATTGTTTAATTTTGTTACTTTACATGAAATTGCAATGTCTACTGATTCTGGTTATAATGATCTACTATTTTTTCTTCTTCAAATAATCCAGGTACTGTAATCACATTTGTTGTTCTTAATAGCTCCAATTACTTAGGATGGAGTAGATAGATAAATCTTACCCTAGCAGCTAAGTGTGTTAAGCCTAAAGATAAACTTGTAGATCTTCAGAGGTGGTTAAGATGTGATTCAATAATCCGCTGTTAGATCTTGAATTCAATGCAAAAGGAATTATTTAAGGGATTCATTTATGCTTGGTTGTCTAAAGAACTGTAAGATTATATAGCCAAAAGGTTTGGACAGACTAATGATCCTCTCATATATCAGGTGCAACATGATATTTTGAATCTAAGGCAAGGAACTAATTATGTGACAGTTTATTATAGCAAGCTGAAGAAGCCGTGGGGCGAGTTGTCTAATTTAAATAGTTTACTTGATTGTAGTTGTGGTGCTATGGAGAGATTTATAGAAATTGATAGTAGAAATCACCTCATGCAATTCTTGATGGGACTTGATGTTGTATATGAGACAATTAGAAATCATATACTCTCGCTGGATCCACTTCCTAGTATTAATAAGGCTTATTATTTGGTAGTTCAAGTAGAAAAGCAAAAGCAAATATTTAGAATAGTTGCATTTACGGATGAAAGCCCTACATTTGTTGTAAAGACTCAATCCAAGTTAAGTTCTTTTGATATGAGAGATAAGCAGTTTAAGTGAGTGACTTGTATACACTATAAGAAGATAGGTCATACTATTGAGAATTGCTTTGAATTGATCGGATTTCCCAAGTGGTATAAGGGATCTAAGAATAAAAGAGGTGCAAAGTTTACTGGTCAGGTTAATTCTACAAAAGAAGCTTATGATTCTCCTTTCGATGATAAGCTACAAGTCATCAATGCACAGAATCAAGATATTTTGGCAAATGATTCAAAATTGTTTGCTAAGGTATGCAGTGAAGTTGTTAAGCTCTTGAAGGGAAAGTCAGTTACTAATGTGAATTTACCTTCATGTTCAAGTTTTGTAGGTCGATGCACTTCTAATGGTTTAGACTCTTTTTTTGCTTCATTTAACAAAGTACATGATAATGTATGTGATTAGATAATAGATATAGGAGATTTAGATCACATTATCCCTTATTCATACATTTTGCATACTAAAGATACATTTTAGAGGCCCTTATCTATCAAATTACCTAATGGCACAATTAAAACAGTACATATAGTTGGTAGTGTTCAACTAACTAGCTAAATAACACTCCAAAATGTGTTCCTTATACTTGAATTCAATTGCAATTTACTCTCAATCCATCAATTACTTAAATACACTAACATAATGCAACATTTTCATCCCATCTTTGTTCATTTCAAGACCATAAGTCACTGGATGTAATAGTTATTGCTAAAGTTTGAAGCGGGTTTTATGTGCTGCATTCATCTTTGTCTTTAAACACTAGTTTTGATTACAAACACAAATCCATTGTTAATAGTACAACAACTTATAATAATGATTTGGTGTCCTTTGATTTGTTGCATAAGAGACTTGGATACATTGGTTATTCAAGACTAAAACACATTCCACCCTTTCATAATATTAGTTGTGATGATTTACATTGTGATAGGTGTTTATGTGCAAACGCTCATAGGTTGCCTTTTCCTATTAGTAATACTAATTCATCATATCCTTTTGAGCTTATGCATATAGTTTTGTGGGGACCCTACAATATACCTTCCACCTTTAGTGCCAAATTCTTTCTCACTATAGTACATGACATAAGTCATTAAACTTGGACTTATTTGTTACAACATAAGTTTCAAGTTTTTCCTACCTTAACAAACTTTGTTTCTTATGTTAAAAATCACTTCCATACTTATCCCAAATAGATTCGTTTAGATAACGTTGGAGAATACACTTCTTGCGAGTGTCAACTATTCTTGCAAACTCATGGCATTGTCCACCAAAGATTATGTCCTATACACCTCAACAAAATGAGGTAGTGGAGAGAAAACACCGAACCCTTCTTGATATAACTCGTACTCTTCAAATACATGGAAACTTCCCAAAGAAATTTTGGGTTGAGTGTATATTAATTGCTACTTTTCTTGTTAACTGTATGCTAATGCAAAATTTTCAATGGAAAACACCATATGAACTTCTATTTAAGAAACCACTTTCTTACACGAACCTTGAAACTTTAGGTTGTTTGTGTTATTCCACTATTATAGAAGGTACTAATGACAAATTTGATACTAGAGGTTGTTGGTATATATTTTTAGGGTATCCACCAAATCAAAAAGGCTATAGGCTATATGATCTTGACACAACACTTTGTTTCTCAATTGTGATGTAGTATTTTTTTAGGGAATTTTTCCTTTTCATGATGGAATTGACTTTGCATTGTCTGCATTTGCTCATGTTCCCTTGTTCCCTATTGTGCAACCTTCAAATGTTTCCCCTAAAATTCATGACATTTCTCTTGATACTTGTGACACTATCACTGATCTTATTCCCTTGTTCCCTACTGTGCAACCTTCAAATGTTTCCTTTAAAATTCGTGACATTTCTCCTGATACTTGTGACACTATCGCTGATCTTATTCCCTTGTTTTCATCTATAATCCCTTTTGTTCCTAGAAGATTTGAATGTATTAGAACTACTCCTCTTTGGTTAAAGGAATTTATTCATAGTATCCATTATGCTATCTTAGAGTCATATATTGCATCCAGTGATCATCCTACTTCATTTTATCCTTTAGTCACAAAACATACCTTTGATAACTTACCAAAAGACTATGATTTCCTTAGCAAATGTATTTACTATTCAAGAGCACTAAACTTTCATGAAGCATAAAAGGATTCTAAATGGGTTGATGCTATGCAAAAAGAATTGTTAGCCTTTGAGTCTAATCAAACTTGGGAACTCACTTCAATGCCTTTGGGAAAGAAAGCAATTGGTTTTAAATGGGTTTTGTAAAATTAACTATAAACCTGGTGGTTTTATTGAATGGTATAAGGTGCAATTGGTAGCCAAAGGATAGACCCAAGTAGCGAGTGGATTATGTTCATACTTTTTCCTCCGTATCTAAATTGACCACTTTGTGTGTGTTGCTAGTTGTATCGGCTAATAAACAATGGTTTGTACATCAATTAGATGTAAATAATGCTTTTTTTAATGGTTCTTTAGAGGAGGAAATTTACATGGAGCCTTCGAAAGGCTATTCTATGGCTTCTCAAGGGCAATTTTGTAAGCTTAATAAGTCTTTGTATGGACTCAAGCAAGCTCCTTGCCAATGGAATTGTGAGCTTAGAAAATTTTTACTTTCTTTGGGCTTTGTTCAGTTTCACAATGATTGCTCTTTATTTACTAGAGTTAATTGTGATGAGTTTTTAGCATTGTTCATTTATGTGGATAATACCTTGGTTGTGGAAAACTCTTTATCATCTATTCAATAGGTTAAGGTAGCTCTTCATCAAGCATTTACACTAAAAGATCTTGGAGAAGTGCCCTTTTGTCTTGGTATCAAAGTTTGTCCAACCAATATAAGTATCTTCCTACATCAACACAAGTTTTTAATGGACATATTAGATATTGTAGGTGTGACAGTGGCCAAACCGATGATACTTCCCTTTCCCTCGAACATTCGATTAGATAATATGTTAGGTGAAGTGTTGTTTGATCCTTCTTTCTATCATTGATTGGTTCGATGTCTACTTTATCTTACTATTACACGTCCTGACATTATGTCTATGGTTCAATAACTTAGTTGATATGCTTCTTGTCCACGAGTTCCTCATATGAAACTTGTTTTTCATCTCTTGCATTATTTGAAAGGCACATTCAATACTGACTTATTCTTCTTTGCTGCTAGTTCCTTGAAATTATTGGGATATTTTTATGCTAATTAGGGTTCTAGTTGTTTAGACTGTAAATCTTTGTGAGATTATTGTGTCTTTCTTAGTTCTTCCCTTATTTCTTGGAACCAAGAAACAAGCCATTATATCAACATCTTCAACCGAAGTGGAATATCATAGCACCACCACTTTGACTAAAGAGTTGCTTTGGATTTCACATCTTTTCCAAGAATTGAGGTTGTCCATTTCTTTACATGTTCCATTGTTTGCTAATAGTAAGGCTACTCTTTTGCTTGTCGAAAACTCGTGTTTTCATGAGCACACCAAACACATTAAGGCGGATGTCCATTTCATCCAAGATCATCTTTTTGAAGGATTTCTCAAATTCTTTCATGTTCCTATTCGCCATCAAATTGCACACACCATGACTAAAGCCTTGAGTGAATCTCAGTTGCTTTATTTTTGTTCCAAGTTAAGCCTTCTTCAAAGTCTAGCAACAACAAGAGCTACTGACATACGCTGCACACATATGCTATGCACTATTATACTACTATAATTTTATTTTTTTAGTTGTAAAGATCGTATTTATTTTTCTACTTTACATGTGCTATTGCACAATTGACTTACTCTTGTATATAAATACTTTGTATAGTTCCTTACTAATAGAAAACTTCATTTTACACCCAAAACACTTGCTTTTATTCTCTACACTATTTTGTATGGAACAAGCTAGAACCCTAAATGGCAGATTTGAGAACTTACTCTCTTGTCAACATAAAATTAGTGAAGTATGCAAAAGTGGTAGCTATAAGGGGTTCATAAGAAACTTTTGCAATGTAGCACTTAATCCAAATGAAGAGGAGCTCATGGTGAAGATTCGAAGCTACTAAAGGCTTCATTATTAATCAAATGGTCATCCTTTTTAATTTTTTGTTTTCTTATACATTTATGTTCATTATCTTTAATTCCTACTCAAATAGGGGCTTTTATGGTTATTTTTATATATTGGAGTTTGATTATATTTCTAAATTTGTGGTTATTTTTATATATTGGAGTTTGATTATATTTCTAAATACTTTGTTTACTATTGCAATATAGGCTTGTTTCAAGGAAAATATTTTCTTGATGATAACATTTCTATATTTCCTTCTGATTATTAAGTAGAAAATATTTGTTTAAGTAGAAAACATTTTTCTTCGTAAAGGAAAACATATTTTCATTAGAGGAAAATTTGAAGCATTTTTTATAAAATAATTTATGCTTTTTGAAACTGAAAACAATTTTCTAAATTAACCCCAATTAGGTGTTGGAAGAAGATGAGTTTTATTCAAACTAGAATATCTGCCATAATAAGTGGTTAAGCTAATGTAACCTGCCTTGAAGATATCAATGGGATCAGCTCCATATGACATGTGAGGTGCTTGCAATTCATTAAACTCTTGGAAGTGGGTGAAGCCATGCTTTTAAATGATTGAGAGGTGCATCGAAAGAAGCAATGAAAAACACTATGGTCAAAATTTAAAAGGTCTTATGCACATTTTTGGTAAATTTAGAGGATATTTGTATATCAAAATCAAAATTTAAGAATGTTATTCTCAATCTGTGAAGGTCATTTATCAACTTATCAAAGTTTAAAGAGTTAAAAACTATACTTTAAAAATTTAGAGAATCAATCCATACATAAATCAAAATTTATAAGAGTTATTTGTATCCACCACCCTCTCCCCTTTTTTCCAATTCCGTTACTTCCCCCCTTTTTCTTTTTCTTATTTCTCTTCTTACTCTTTCCAATTATGTTATTTTTGCAATATATTGAAAGCGTATTGACTAATAAGGGATAATGTCAAAATTACTATCTCAACTTGGTGTTTTATATATATATATATATATATATATATATTAATTTCGTATTTAAAGTTTAGAATTACTAAATGTTACACTTTCAAACTTTTTACTTATTGAATTTACTACTCTGCCTCTAATTGCTACATTAATGTTCATAAGATCTAGATCGAAAGGCTAACTTAGGAACAAGAAGGGATTAAGGGTTAAGAGAGTCAAACCAAGGCTAGATTGTGGTTAATAAAAATATTAAAATATAATTCATATTTGTTCATAAATTAACAAAATTATTCACTTTCTTAAAATTTAAAAGTTGAGAACATTAGACAATTCATATTCTATTTTTCTTGGATTTGAGATAATTTTTTCAATAAATTAATGCATTCTCTAGTAAAAAGAAAAAAAAAAGAAGAAGAAAATTGTGCAATTTGACCAAAAGAAACTGGATTGGATCAATTGGGTCATTGGGTTTCCAAGGATCGAATGATATGTTTGCTATTCAACAGTGACCTAGAGCACTTCCGTGGCAAGTCGGGTCTAACGAGTTGGACTAGCCAGATTAACTAGTATCTAAAAATATTATTTTATACTTATACTTCTACAATTATTGAGTGTTTGGCACATTATCTTTTTGAAAAAGATAAATGTAATAAATATGATTAGTAAAAATTTGATTAAATATAATATTTAGTAACATTAAACTTCATGTGTAAAATGTAACAAGAAAAAATTCAATTAATTACTATATTTTGCAACATCAAACTTTAGGGATAAAATTTAAAAAAAAAAAAAAAGAAAAACCACACAAAATTCCAACAATGTGTTTGGCACTGTCCCAAATAACCACGTAATTAAATGCAATAGATACTGCAACGTTATCTAAGAAAGGAAGACAATATAAAATTCGAAGTTTTAGATCATTTATATACAGATCCATGTTGATCCACTCATATAGCAAATGCCATTTATCTATAGGTTATAAAAAATTGTCTAATCGCAGTTGAGTATTCTCGTTAGGCTGCAGTAGGCAAAACACTTGGAATATAACACTAGGTATGCTTCTCATAAATAGAAAGACAAATCTCTTTCAAAAGAAATAGACTAAGTAAATATGCTCTCAGTTAGAAGAGAAAGTATTGTGAATGAATTGACGTTGCTGATGTTTATCCTAAGGGGCTGGACTAATGGTAACATTCTACGCCATAAACATGATAATTTATATAAGATTTCAAGTTTAAATCTTACTAGGGATATTTTTGAATTATACTACATTATGCAAGCTATTTTCGATTAATATATTGGTTTTATAAAACGGTTCATATACTCCGAGGTAGTTCGCTACAATACAATCATGGCCCTACATTATAAAAACCATCATACTAGATCTTCAACCATTGATGACAAATAACGAGTTCCACAAATCAATTGAGACATTATGATTTGGCTCCTACCAATAGTATCATTTGTTACATGTTCACTACTTTCGTTGTCCATTTACATTACAAATAGATAATAAAAGTTCCTCTGGAAATGAAAATTATTTCAAATACTAGTAAATTAGACATCAATCGCTAAATATAATTTGGAAAACATAATGTCTAAAGATTTATATATGGTGGCATGAGAATGTTGCTAAAATTCTCGTATTTCTAAACAAGAATTAGAGACAAAATCACAAGTTACCTACCTGAAGTCCTGGTGTTGGTCGTAAATTGACGAAAACCATCCCTCTAACACGCAAACTTTTTGGAAGATTCACATTTTCGTCTTTGGCATTCTCACCATTATTAACTTTACCTATAAAATATTGAAATAGGAAGTTGATCAAGCAAAACTCCACCCGTCATTATAATTTATAAGCTGCAGAAACAAGGAAGAAAAACAGCCTTTATGTAAGTATAGAAATTAACTCACCATATCTCCGATTCAGATAACGAGAAAGACCAGCTTGTGTTATTCCTAGTAAAACATCATTTATGGTCTGGAGAAAGCGATGGATATAGAAAATTAGCTATGTTGATTTTTATTTTCAAGAAACGCAAGATATTATCTAAACCGAGTAAATTTCCTTATAATAATGGTTAACAATCAAAATACCTTATATGTTTATAATGTTCCTTTGAAGATAGAATTTTTATATATAAGTTCTAATTTTTCTAATCTAGAAAAGCAAAAAGAAATAGCAATTGTCATATTAATTTGCTTGTTTCGGCCAAAGTACAAATTGTTAGAGATAAATAAAACTCAACATTTGAGATCACACGGCACGATTCAACATCATCCAATTGAAACATAAATTAGTAGAATCAGTAGACGATGGGTAAATAAAAAACATATGTTTAGTTTTTGAATTACGTGGAAAGAAGGAAAAAAAAAAGATATTTAGTCTACTAGAAGGTTAATTAGTAAAGTTGAACTCGAAATCAGCATTATGTGATGCATATAATAAGGATATCTACATAAGATTTGTATGTGCAATGCAGCACAAGCATTACTATTTAAAACACTACACAATTAATTTGATAGATTTTTATAGAAACCAAAATTAGATATGAAATGTGCCATTGATTTTTTTTTTTAAAGGACCTTTCATATAAATTTTTATATAGAAATGAACAAATTACATTAAAAGACACATCTTGATATGCTGAAGATGTTTCTTGGGACAAATATTGAACTTGACATGATATGGCATGACTACTTGGAATCTACAGCAAAATAATAAAATAGCGCAAATAATTTAAATACCTAGATTGTTTATAATTTTTTACTCATTCCTAAATTTATACGATATGCAAAGGTGATCTAATTACATTTTCAGAGACGAAATATATTAATTTTTCTTAATAAATTTCTTTTAATAAGAAAAAAGAAGGGAAAAATCACATAGATAATATGCTTCAACCCGAAAAATGATTTGTGGATTATTAAAAAAAAATATCAAATCAAATATCACACAACTCAATGGCACCTTGTCCGAAATAAAACATGAAATGTAATCAAACTCAACATCACAAAATCTAATAACAATCTGAGCTGGGTTCATTTTTTTTGAAAAAATATAATAGTTTTTGAAATAACAAATTTCCAGTGTGAAAATAAAAAAAAAAAATGGTCAAGTTAAGTAAACGATCTTCATCAGGCTCACTATATACTGAGACGGAATTCTTGCTCACAACTTACAAGACCAAATCATACAATGAAAATAAGAAAATGAAATAATTACTTAGTATAGCACTAAAAACAATAATTACCTGGCATAAAGCCTAAATTTAATCCAAACAATAAATATGCGGTTTATATTTTTATAGTTTTGAGCAAAGTAGGATGGTTCAGATTAGAAATTTTTCTTAATTATAAAACTTTAGTTTTGCTTGGTTTATAGATTAGACCATATTTTTAATGCCTCCTTAATTTGAAAAGCAATCAATATTGCTTACCGTATTGAGAGAATCCTTCACAAACTTTATGTCATCAAGGCTCACAATTCTATGCACGAGTCTTCTAGTGGTATTTTCACTCCTATGACCACCTTTTATAGGAGATTTTGAGTCCCTAAGAAACATCAAAGTCACCAAAAACATCATCACATCCACAATGGTGTAACACATCTTCTTAAATAATGACCAGGAAGTGATGAAGATCCACCAAAGTCCTAGCTTTGAATCATTTTGTCTCTTCCTAGGAAGGCTTGGTAATGCTTGTGGATTGGAGGTCTTTCTTGTACAAGCAAGAACAAGAGACATAAGGGATACACCATCACCCATTGAGTGGTGGATCCGAAAAATACCCAATGCTTCTGCATCTAATGTCTTAACATTCAAGATGTGAAATTCCCATAATGGTTTTGTCATGTCCATGGCAATTTGAGTCATATGTGAAATGTAGTCTTCAACAAAATGATCTGGTGAGTCCATGTTCGGGTCCAAGATGGGTACAACCACATGATCATCCATATTCACTCTTGTCTTCACCCACTTTGCTTTTCCTTCTTGACTAACATCACAAACCTTTTGTTTCAATGGATAAAGATTATATTCTATTATGTTTGATGTGCACATATAAAAATTTGGATAATTAAATCAAAGGGAAAACCATATGATATATGGAAAAAAAATAAGGCCATGTTTTTCTAAATGACTTTAGTATTTAGTGATGTATGATTTTAGGATAGGTTAGAGCTATTCATCAAATCAAATAGAATCAAATTGAGAACCAAATCGAACAGGACCAAACCATAAAATACAATTCATTTATATTTCGATTTGATTTGCAGTATGGTTTAAAGAGAGTCCAAATAGGTTTAGAGTTTTGGTTCAAAGAGTTTAACCGAATCAAACCATTTGAATCTAAACTGAACCACTTCTTATTAAAGGATAATAAATAAACCATAATTTTTTAGTTTAAAGCTCTATCAACATTTCAGTGTAATCATGCTTACCTTTTCTTTTCTTATCTCTCACCTCGCTCTTAGCCGTCGTGATCCACTCATTTTCTTTTATCATTATGTCTCATCTTTCAAACAGATTGATCGTTTTTACTATTATTTAAAATATAATATTACCGTGATACAATATCTTATGGCTTTAATGTTTGCATGATGTTTCTCAACTTAGACATCATGTTGAAAATTTCAATGACTATAAATTTGTCAACTATCATAAGGTATGTTTCAAAAGTGATTCAAATCAAACTGAACTGAAATTAATCGCATTTAAAGTAATTTGGTTTAAAATCCCGAATAGTTGAAAGTGGCTAGATCCTCTAAGAATTTAAACTGAACTATTTCTTTCATAAGTATGAGATTTGAAACCTTTACTATGAAAATTCAATTCCAAAATGTTTGGAACTGATTTTAGATCACATTGATTGGTTTCATGCCCATTCATGATCTATCCTGAAAACCTACTATTATGCAAGTTGCAATAATTGTTGGTTTGAACAAACAAATAATAATAAGACCAAAAAATGAGGGAATATATGTCATGCATTTTGGTTATTGCCTTTTGGAAAGAATATATAACCCGCGATAATATTGCTTAGATGTCTAATGACAAAACTGGTGTTGGAAACATATTCAGTGAAGTGCAATGGCAAATTTATAAGCATGTTATAGTCGATAAGGAATCCCTAGAAACTTTTTGTCATTTAACTCCCAAGAGCACTTTCCATCAAAGGGCATAAATTTTTATATTAAGCACCTTTAGTTTATTAATAAAGGCTAAGCACCTTAGGATGCTTAAGGAGGTGAGGATGCTTGTGCAAGCACCTATTCTTGCAATTAATTTTTTCTTTTTTTACGTCTAACTTTTGTAATTAAATAATAAAATGGGACTGGTAGAAATTTTAAAAATTGTTAAATAACTCCCTTATACTATGTTTGAGATGAAAGAAAGAAATTGAAGGAAAGAAAGTAGAAAGAAAAATCTTGTTTGGATTGTAAAGGAATAGAAAAAAATGATGATAAATGAAAAGCTAGTGAAATATTCTTTTATATTAGTCGAAGTACAAAATCATCCTTAAAATTCGAAAAATTCTTAACATAAAAAGGGTATAAGTAGAGGCCAACATAACACACTTTTCACTTTTCCTAGCTATATGCCGCAACATTGGGAAGTCTAACTTTATTAATTAGAAAAGTAAGATATCTAATGTCATAAAAGGCAATCATTTAATGTTTGGTAGTATAAAAGAAAAGCCTCTGCTAAATGACCTTAAGAAAAGAGTACATGAACTAAGTTAATTTGCAAACTAATTGAGCACAACTCAAATTTATTCAAATTCGATTCAATAATAGTTAAATCAAGCTTGAACTCGAGTTTGAGTTATTCGAGTAATAAATTGATCAAAACTTAAGTTTTAAAATACTAAACTTATTACACTTACAAGTTTAATCAAGTTTAATATAATTTTTAATATGTTTTTAATTTATTTAAATATAAGCGAATATGATATTAATTAAAAAAAATTTATAAAAAGTTCGAGCTTAATCGAACTAATTGAATCAATGTCGAACTTGCCATATATATTTTTAGGTTGAGTTAAGCTTAAAATTTGAAGCTTAATCGAACTTAATCAATCGAGCTCATGCTTTAAATTTTCAAGTTGACCTCTAGCTTGAGCTCAAAAATATATCAAACTCAATTCAATTACACCTGTACCCTAAGGTACCTTAACAAACCAATATATATATTTATAAAACATTTGATGATTATTTTTAATTAATGAATAATTTATTATTTGTTAAAATATTAAAAAATCAAAGCATGTAACATTTTCTTTTAAAATCACCACTCATTTACATGCTTTTTACGCATAAAGTGTGTAACTTGTATTTTGAATTTATATTATTTTTCTGAACAAAAATTAATTAGTCAACACGTGTGTCAGATATACACTAACATGCAACCGATCCTATTATTCTTAATAGATTTCGCTATACATTAGACGTTTTGCGGAGATGGATATCTAAACCTTACCTTACTATATTGTGTATTGTATAATTTTTGTAATATTAGATTGGATAAAAAATCTTATCTCATATTTAGTTTATAAATTTACTTGATAATTAAACAAAAATTAGATTGATAGACCGGCTATGATACAAAAATAAAATTCACTAAACAAAAATAAAAAATATTTTACATTTCCAAAAATACCCCTCCATATTATAATATTAAGTTAATGAACACTATTTTTATTAAATATTACAAAAAAATTATTTATTTTATAATATAAATAATTAATTTTTTAATATAAATTTTATATCTAAAACTGTATAAACTAAATACGATATAATAAGCTTATACTGTTCAATTCTTTTTATACTTATACTATCTTCAATTCTTATAATCAAATGTCATTAAAAAGTTTTAATAAAATAATTTATTACTGCAATGCTCAAGAAGGTGTTATGCAGGGTTCCATTGGGAAGGAGGTAACTGAACAAGAGCCTTCATGTTTTAGTATGTTTTATTGGCGACTGAATCTACAACACACCATTTGAATTAGGCATAAGCAGCAACCCCCCCACCCC
>JAMXBB010000002.1:6868459-6957829 GCA_024138015.1 Lumnitzera littorea
AGAACTAAACAGTATAAGCTCAGTTTACCCCATCTCAATATAAATTTTATATCTAAAACTGTATAAACTAAATACGATATAATAAGCTTATACTGTTCAATTCTTTTTATACTTATACTATCTTCAATTCTTATAATCAAATGTCATTAAAAAGTTTTAATAAAATAATTTATTACTGCAATGCTCAAGAAGGTGTTATGCAGGGTTCCATTGGGAAGGAGGTAACTGAACAAGAGCCTTCATGTTTTAGTATGTTTTATTGGCGACTGAATCTACAACACACCATTTGAATTAGGCATAAGCAGCAACCCCCCCACCCCACACCACCCACACAAACCCAACACCCCCACCACCCAATGCCAAAAAAAAAAAAAGGGGGGGGGGGGGGGGGAGAGAGAGAGGGGAAGGGGGAATATGACATTTCAGAAAGTTATCGTGAAACATATCCACTATCTATCTGCATAGATTACTATATCAGCAAGCAAAAGTGCTTAAAGGATCAATTTAGCAAATAGTTAAACATGATGACATCATACCATCTTGGAGCAGAAACGAGGATGCTTAATTAATCCTTCCTGGAAACCTACTTTCATGAGGCTTGGATCGATTCTAGTCTTAAAACCAATCTTCGTTACTATGTAAATATCAAAGGACGGGCCCCGGAAGAAACGTGCTGTTGGACTAAGTGGCTCTTCCCCGGTTAGTGTCTCATCCTTGCTAGCCATTTTTCTACTGCAAATTTGTGTGAAGCAAGACAATGGAAAGTATTATGTGATGAGCTATGGTGTACATGGGAAGTGTTTATATAGCAACAGACGAAAGCATGATTTCACTTATTTGTGGACTAGATGAGTATGAAATCTTCTCAAAGTTGCCGAGTATTAAATACGTCAGGTACTCCGACTTGCTATAATGACTAGGGACCGGATAGATTACGGACTGACAGTTAATAAACGCATAGGGCTGGCAATTTAGGAATCAACACTAAATTCGGAGACAACAAAACACAACATGATTTAATCGGGTTTGAATATGAAAAAAAATTGATATGGAACATAAACAGATTAAACCCATCTAAATATATTTATATACATATTCGAATTTGAGTTTAGATTTTAAATCCGTTTATTAAATAAGTCTCATAAGGGACTAACTGGTTAATAAACGCATATGGACAACGGAGCATGAAGGGTGGAAATGACCAACTACGAGTTGAGATTCTATCACGTGCAACTCGGGTTGAGGAAAAAAAATATAATCGCAAACCAATTAGACCAGAACCAACCGTAAATCAAGTAATTCGAACCATTTTTTAAGGTTTAAAAAAATTGCGGATCAAACCGAACCATGAGATGTTAAAGAAAAAAGCTGCTGTAACAATTATGCTCAAAGACGTACCTAATCAGAGGCCGCAATGGGCTACGACCCTCGCTCTCCCTCCCTAAACTCATAAAGAAGTCAATTAAAAATGATGAATATACATATGATATGTATATTTTCCAACAATCTCCATGACCTTAATTAACATTGGATGTCCTTAACATATTGATAGAAATTAAGAGGAAATGTAAAAAGAAAATAGTAAAAAAAAAATTCCCTACACTAGATATATATGAATATAGACACAGTGAGTAATGAAAATGGATGGCATGCAAATCGAAATCTATGAAAAATGGAGGAAGGAAATCTTTTATCATTTTCATCGACAATTTCTTTTTACATTCTAACAGTTATTAGCCAACAATTTATGTACATAAATGACGTAGTATATATCGTGATTAATACAAATATATCAAGACGAAAATTTGAATTGTTGTTAAAAAAACCATTAGTAGAACTACTTCCATATAATTTCATGACCCTAGAATTATTAAGGAAACTAAACAAAATATGAATCCTAATAAATCAAAAAATAAATAAAATAAAAAATGTCTTTCTTGAAATGAAAGTATTTCTTCAATGCTTCGATATCTTGTCAAAACAATTAAATTTGACTATAATGTAGTGTATTTATTGACATATTATAAATTTCGTTACTCTCTATATGTAAAAAATTTTAACTTTCCCAAGTTGATTGATCTACAACTCAAAATAATTAGAATTACACTTCTAGTTCATTGGTTACCGATCAAGTTTAGACATCTTTTACCTTCTGATCAATTATGCTTTTGATCATTCTAAGACTAACTTCTGGAAATGCTGATCAACTTCAAATTTCTTCCTTCTCTGCTTTTATCGATCGAAACTTAATGATTGTTATAATCCTAACTCGTCGCATCAATAAATGAAATTGTGAAAGAAAATTATCGTACATTTCTCATCGTTTACAGAAAAAAGAAAATCTACTTCTCCTCTTCTTGGTAAAAAACATTTTAACATTCTACATTATATCCCTGGAACACACGTCGAAGCAACCGGAGAGATCTGGACAGCCACAACATCATTGTCAATCTATTTGATAGTTTGCAAATGTGGGACTTGTAAAGTAGCTCTCACCAAAAGGGCTTTCTGTCTCAAGCATGCGAAATCCAGCTAAAATATGGAGCAAGTATGAATGGACCTCACAAATTTAAAGAACGAAAATTTAATCTGTACATGATAAAGGCTATTTCAATTTGAAGGAAAATACAAAATTCACTTTACATTTTCCTTTCCGTCGGTATAATTTCCTTTCCCAGTATCAGCATAGATGCTAATGAGCATTGTTTACTATATAATACCATTCTAGTTAGTGTATAATCGACTACCTATATATAGCTCGATCATGATCAGGATGGTAGTAAAATAAGTCATGTATTGGCAACTTAATATGAAGTTGCACTTATATTTGTGGTTTAAATCTATCAACTTTTTGATAAAATTAGTTTAGCTTCTACTGACTCCTAATATTAGAAAAGTTGGTCAGGAGCTACAAAAAAACTAAACAATTGTAGCAAAAAGTTGATAGGTTTGTATCCCAAATATAATTGCAATTTTATGCGTGACCTATCCTAATAATTTTTCATTGCTCATTATGTGTAGGATCAAAGATTATAGGTACGGAGCAGGTAACGTAGGGATACTTACTCATTCTCTATATTAGGATATCATAATCTTGTACATGTATATGTTCAAAGATTTGGAAATAGAACCTATCTTGCAATCCTTTGAAACCACCATGAACTCATTAATTATTAACTCTACAAGTTTTAGGATGTATTTTGTAAAACCAGTGAGCTTTCTTTCTTTTTTCACTTTCACTAAGTTAAAATATGATTGGAAAGTCATGTATAGAATCAGCTATTTAAGTTGCAAGTTAATTTTGGTTTAACTTTAAATTATAACAATATATATAGATATTTATATTCAATGAAAATTTTTTCCCTGAAGAATATAATATGAAAAAATAAAAATTGAAATTAAGTACAATAAAAGGTTCATAAAACTCAAAAATAATAAATGATAGTTCTCTCTTTGTTTTCCCTAACCTATCACATCTGTGTAATTTTTTTAAATATAAATAAATATTTATATTATTTTATTAAGGAAAACATGGTTATATAAAAATCTAAAAGACGCTGTTTATTTTAAGGATGCAGCTGAGAAAGTTTCCCGCGACATTGAGAAGAGACCTACTAGATATTCATTGCTCATTCACTACGACCCCAAAATGATTGTACTTGCTAGTACTGCTAGATGTCGTATCTCTTTCGAAGCATTAAACAAAGTTATACTACACGTCTCCATTCGTTGAAGGCAAAGTTTGTGAAAAAGCTGTGGACATGACACTCCGACGAGGACGTCTTAATTTCGGGAGAGGAAAGCTAGACGTGGAGATCTCCCACTCAATCAAGCAAATGACCACCAATCTTGCTTCTTCCTTAATTTTTTAGTATATTACATTGTGCGATCCATGTTTCAAAATTAATGGTACGTATATGGTTTTCCATAATGGTGATATATGCAAAACGCTTTGTCTTCCTAATAATTATAATAGAGTGGAGGTATATTAGTCGATTCCAAGTATAAATAGTGAATAGATGCTTTTAAATTGTGTATACGGAGGATGATATTATACAATAGCATTTGTGTATATGGAGTACATGTATATTTGTCACAAGTTCAATTAAAATGATAACTTTCTTACAATTGATGTTACTTGTAAGAAAGTTGTATATATACTTGTCTATGTTGTATACTGAGGATCTAATTATGCTAAAGCTAATCATGTAATTATAATAAAGAATTAACAATGTCAGTAAAATTTATCTTCATTTTATACCCATCGAAATTTTATGTTTTCTCTCCTTTTTCCTATTCCATCAGTTAATCCGGCTCCCCAAATTATTGCGACCACAGAGCCTAAAATCCACAACCAAGATAGTAAACCATTGAAATGGTAGTATCGTTCTATTAATTTCTCAGCTACCAAACTTAATCCAAAACATTTTGAGCGGTTTGCAACCATTCTGCTATGGCTTTCGGTGCTGTTGTACATTATTGCCAAAGGAAAAAAAAATGTATACAATTGCCGTGTGTGAGAAAATATTCCTTTGAATACGGCAAATAAAATCGCTTCTTTCCATGAGGATTTCTTCTTTCTTGCCCCCCTCATTTTGCATTCCATAATTCTCTTTCATCATTCTCTCTCTCTAAACCCTCCCAAGACTTGCTCAACCAAATTTGTCATTTCGAACCTTTTTTTCTTCTTCTTCTTCTTTTTTTTTTTTTTTTTTCAAATCAATCGCAAATTTGGAGTAGTAATGTGGTGTAAATCTCAGTTATGAGAAAAGTTTTCGAAACGGGAAGATAATCCATATGATATCATCACTTTCTCTCTCTAAACATCTATATAGAAAAGATACAGTTTCTTTTTTTTTTCTCATTTTGATCCGTTTTAAACACATGTTATTCGAAGAATTAGTGTTTCTATTTGATGCATTATGATACATTGTTATCTATTGGTATTTTTTAGACGGGATGAAACGTTTATCTTTTCTCTAACATATATGTGCATTGAATATTTTTCTATACTCTATTGTCTATAAGCTTAACAATTTTTTGTATAAATATGTGTTCATTAGTACATTTTATATATACGTGCATTTTTTTTTATAACGTTGTGTTCATTAGTTAGTATATTTTATATATATATGTATGTAGTTTTTCTTTGCATAAATTTGTCTTCATTATTGTATTTTATATATGCATGTGTATTAGGTGATATATATATAAATAATTAATGTTAAGGGATGTAGAGAATGAACTAGCTTACGAGGTGGTGTTACTCCTTTATTTGTTTCAATTGGAGTAAGTACTAATTGTAGTGTCATTAAGAGATTATGATAGTGAAATCAAATTAAATGATGTGTTCATAAACTCCAATAGAGTGTATCTATTAGTACAAGATAGTATTTTTATATTCGGATGCTAAAGTTTATGAAGTTGATGTGGCAAATAGATATAAAATGAATAATATGAGATTGGTTTGTTATACTGGTGGAAATATTGTGGAAGGACAAGATGGGGTGCAGTATAATAGGCACTCGAGAACAGTAGTTGAAGTTTTATTTGGGGCTATGTATGACCAGTTTATTGGATTTATATATAATCGACTTTGAGTTGACATAACGACACATTAGGTTAAGTTGATTCACAAATGCCCCCTTATAGATGCGATTAGAGATATGTTATGTGTTGTCCTTATTAACAATGATTATGATGTCTAACAACTCATGGCTTCCTCAATAGGACGTGATGGAGTTAGTAGTTCAGTAGAATTATATATTAAAATTCATGAAGTGAACCCACCATCGATAGCTCCCCTCCTTCGATGTCGAAGGGCACAATGACAATGTTGAAGTGCAAGTTGAAATTAGAGTGTTCAAATCTCTACCAGTCCCACCAAGTCATGCACCAAGTAGCAGTTGCATGTCCTGTAAACATAATGTAATGATCACTAGTGAATCTAATCGAGATACTGATATAGAGAATGTACTGGCTTATGGGGACAATAATGAAGATTCCGATGATATAGATTTTAACGTTAACATTAGTCCGACTGAATGCTGGTTGTAGGAAGTGGAAGAAGTACAAGGATCATATGGATAAAACGATTAGAGGCATGGGTTAAGCACAGATGTGGATGCGGTTGGAATGTTGGAATCCATGCCTTTTTATAAGGTAAGTGCTAAGGATAAATTGGTGTCGTTTGAGAATAGCATAAATGATGGTAAATTGAGCTTCAACGATAAATTGAAGGTAGGCATACAGTTAAAAAAAAAATCTACAAATAGCTGTAAAACTGCATCATGTTATGAACCACTATGACTTCATCGTTAAGGAGTTTGAACCTACAGTATGGTCTATCATATATATTAATTGGGAAAAGGGATGTTAGTGGAGACTTAGAGCTTGTAAGAGGCATCATGGTAAATGCTTTGTGATAACCAAGTTTATAGGTCCACACATGTTCTTTAATCCTACTATAAACTAGGACAACTTGAAATTAGATTTAAACACCCTATCCTACTTTCCAATAAAAGATGTACAAGAGTTACCGAGCATTGAGGTAAGACACTTATAGGCAAGCATTTGTAAATAATATGGTTATACTGTGCACATAAAGAGAATTAGCGAAGTAAAGTGTAAATCTATTGAACAGGTTTATGGAAGGTAAGAGGAGTCATATGTAGTGTTCTCACATTTACTAAATACCATCCGAGAAGCTAATCTTGGCATTATGGTAGAGAGAAAATGGCAAGATAATGATGCGGTCGGGCATGTGTTCTTCAATAGAGTCTTCTAAGCATTCAAACCGTATATTAAGGCCTTTATACATTGCAGGCCTATCATTACTATGAGGTCCTACAACAATTGATGATTGACTCACAATCGGTTGATTCTAAAACGGTTTATAAAATTTAAGGCAATCGTGTAAATTATCTAATTGAGTCCAAATCTTACAACAGAGTTAAGAATTTTAATAAAAGAGATTCCATTAGTTTGGATTTAGGAAAGTAAATAATAAAATAATTAATTATTATAATATTAAGTTATATATATATTACCTATTATTTATCGAAAACGTATAAAACGAGTTTTGATAATTAATGAATCGATAAAAATAAACTATATGTATACTAAAAATCATAAACTAATTTAAATAATATTTAGGTATATTTATTTGTACCATATATATATTTATATGTAGATAAAAATACATGAATTACTTAAAATACCTAATATATATCAAAATAATGTTAGATAATTAAAAAAATTTCATAAAAAAATTATTAAAAAATCAAGAAAAATGTGGAATGGTTTGGAATTGGGGCATGGTACCTTGGAAATGGAAGATGGAGATTTAACCAATCAAAATTAGATAAATAGAAAATAAAAAAAAAAGAGGATAAGGAACAAATATCATGAAAAAAATTAAAAAGAAAACCTAACCCCTACTATAACCAAAAGTCCAAGTGTTGGTCGTAAATTGAAGTACACCATGCCTCTAACACGCAAACTTTTTGGAAGATTCATATTATTGCCTTTGGCATTCTCACCATTTTTAACTTTACCTATAAAAATATTGAAGTAGGAAGTTTTTGCGTTAAACATCGGAATAGTAAGTTGATCAAGCAAAATTCTACCCTTCATTATAAGTTGTAAAAAAGGAATAAAAATAGCCTTTATATGAGTATAGATATCAACTCACCATATCTCCTATTCAGATATTGAGAAAGACCGGCTTGTGTTATTCCTAGTAAAACATCATTTATGGTCTGGAGCGATGGAAATAGAAAATTAGCTATATTTTCAAGAAATGCAAGACATCGTCTAAGCCTAGTGCATTTTTTTTTTTTATAATAATGGTTAACAATCGAAATAGCTTATACGTTTATAATATGCCATTTCAAGATAGAATTATTATATAAGTTCTGATTTTTCTAATCTAGGAAAGCAAAAAGAAATAGAAAATGTCATATTAATTGGCTTGTTTTGACGAAAGTATAAATTTTAAGACATAAATAAAACTCAACATTTGAGATAACACAACATGGTTCAACATCATCCAATCGAAACCCGTATTACTAGAATCAGTAGATGATGGGTAATTTTAAAACATATATTCAGTTTTTGAAATACTTAGAAACAAGGAAAAATAAATGATATGTGGTCTACTTGAAGGTTGATTAGTAAAGATGAACTCGAAATCAACACTATGTCACGTATATAATAAGGATAGCCTACATATGATTTGTATGTGCAATGTAGCGACAAGTACTACTATTTAAAAGCGTATACAATTAATTTGATAGATTTTAATACAAATGAAAATTAGATATGAAACGCAATGTAAACCAATTCCTTCAGCCATTACTTAAAAAAAAAAAAAAAAAAAAAAGATCCTTCATCCAAATTTTTATATAGAAACAAACAAATTACATTAAAAGACACATCTTGATATGCTGAGGTTGTTTCTTGGGATAAATATTGAACTTGATATGATATGGCTTGATTACATGGAATCTAAAGTAAAGATAATAAAATAGTGTGAATAATTTAAATATCTAGATGGTTTATAATTTTTACACATTCCTAAATTTATACGAAATGCAAAGGTGATATAATTACATTTTTTAAAATGAAATATATTATTTTTTTCAATAAGAAAAAAGAAGGGAAAAATCACATATACAATATGCTTCGACCCAAAAAAACGATTTGTGGATTATTAAATTAATAAAACATGAAATTTAATCAAACTCAACATCACAAAATGTGATACCAATCTGGGTTCATTATTTTGAAAACAATATAATTGTTTTTTAAATAACAATTTTCCAGTGTGAAAATAAAAATGAAAAAAATGTCGCATTAAATAACTAATCTTGATCAAGCAACTAATCTATTGAGACGAAATTTGAGCTTACAACTTATAAGGCCAACTTAAATATTCTTGTGATGAAAATAAGAAAATGAAATAATTACTTACTATAGCACAAGAAACAATAATTACTTAACGTAGAGTCCAAATTTAAGGAAAAAGACTTAAATCAGGGTATGGTTCCAAACCGGTCCAAGACTAGCCCTAGTCCTATTGGTAAGAGAGCATACGATTTGAATTGGTTTGGTTTTCTTTTCAAACCATAAATATGTAGTTTGGTTTTTTACAGTTTTGAACTAATTCGTATGGTTTAGACTATGAATTTTTTCATATCATAAAGCTTCAATTTGATAATGTTTGATTTGTGAGTTGGACCATATTTTCAATTGAAATACTATATTAGGAACTCAAAAGGGGAGGGTTGGGTCGAGTTTAATGCCTAAATTTTACTTTAATACTAATTTCTTAATTTAAGTAACTAAATGAACACAATATCAAGACAATAAAATAATAATGAGTATAATCAAAATAATGATAAAATAGTAATAAATGCAAAAAATAAAAGAGATAAGAATAGAAAAAATCAAGCCCAAGTTGAATATAGAGTTCAGACCACCCCTGTAAGCCCCAAAGTTCAGCCAAGTAACCGTAAGATTAAACCTAGAACCCAAGATTTAGGGCGATCGGCTAAAGGATCCGATCAAACCCAAATTATAAACTATTTAGCAAAATACCAGTAAAAATGACCCTGTAAACTTAAATTTAAGAAAATGAGTAGTAAAATAGGAGACTATAAAATTTTCAAATTTTAAGCATAATAACTGCTAATTACCGAAAAGGCAAAAAGTGTAATATAATAACTAATAAATTAGTAGAGATAGATTATATGTATACTAAAAATTTTAGAATGACCAAAATAATATTTAGGAATGTTCACGTGTATCCTACATGTATTTACGTGTAGATAAAAATACGCGTAATTAGTGAAATTAGCCGAAAACTAAGTAAATAATTAAAGAAAAATATAAAATAATTATAGAAAAAATTAGAAAAAAATCAGAAGTGGATAACTAAAGCAAGATCAGGTCGTGGCAGGTTCAAATCAGAAAAAGAAAAATTACCCAATAAGAATTGGACAAATAAAAAGCCAAAAATCAAGGAATTGGGGCAAAATCCCATCAAATTAATGCACAATAATTACACTAAAGCCCTATAAATAGCAGGAAAAATCCAGGAACTCATTTGGACAGTTTGGAATCAGAGAAAATTAGGGAGAGTCGAAAATTGAGAGAAAAATTCGGTTTGGAAAAAAAATTAGAAAAATCTGTGCAATTAGGGCTTCTAAAGGGAACCCCCATCAGACGAGCAGCTGGAAGTGGACGGCCACCACCACCATACGGTGGTGGCAGCGCCCAGGCCGGCCGACAAGGCCACGGCGGCCCGCGGTGGACGGAGCCACCTGAACCAGTGAGTCCAAATTCCAGCCCGATTCTTGTATAATTTTGTAAAATTAGTTATTTTACCCATAAAATTATGAAACTTGTTATTCTGAGGTTTTATTATATGTAGATTTAGGGAAAAATGTTGATTTAGTTTAATTATGTCTAGAAATATAGGGTCCTTAACAAATTGTTCAAAACCGAGCATGATTAAACCAGAAATTAAATAGGCTTAGGGATGTAGTTTGGGGCTCAAAATTTTTCTGTAGGATTCTCATATGATGTAGAACAATGCTATGAAGCCATTTTTATTAAATTAATTTTTTAAAATTTTAAGTTAATTTTTAGCCCTAAAATGATGGTAAAATTGGGTGATTTAGGATTAATTAGGTGATTAGGATGTTAATTACTGATTTGGATTTTAATTAGATGTTTAAGGAAGTTAATCTCTGCAGTGGAACCCTAATCTTAGCCTTTAGGTACTAAGTATGGTTAATTAGGGAAATTAGGTAAAGAATATAAAAAATTAGGAATATGTGAAAATGTAAATTAATAAATCTGAAAAAATAAAGTTATTTAGATAATATTATAATTGAAATCAGAAAAATAATAAATCTGAAATAATATTTAATTTTAAGTAAATATCTCAAAATGTAAGATTTTTACACATCGGGAATAAATTCGATACCTCAATTAGGGTTAGCGTGTACCGAATAGTTTAGAATACCAAAATTACGACCCAATAGGATATTGGGATACTCGAGCTTAATGTGATTAATTTCACAATAGGATTCGAACATGTTAAGGATTTAAAAATCGAACTAAAACCTAATTTAGAAATCGATGCGAAAACCGAACCTGAACCTAACCCTAAACCTAGAATAATGGTAAAAGACTTAATACCTAGATAATTAGACATATTAAACCTTAAACAAAACCTAATAATAAACGTTATAGAATAAAATGAACTTGTAATATTTATATGAAAAGCTAAAACCACGTTCATGTTATAGGGATGATCGGCGATGGCTTGAGCAAATCGGACCTCGAGTGAGTGAGCGAGGAGTCGAGGTAAGTTGAGATTAATACGTTGCTGTATTTTTGGAGGCTTAAGATTATGCTTGGTTGTGCTTGTCAGATAGTTGAATGTGTGCATGTGCTTGATTATGGGTGATGCGATGATTCTGTTTGTTGCTTTGGCACATGTTGTATGAATTGTATGTAATGATTGATCACCCTAAATTGGACTTAATCAAATATACGACAAGTAATCATAATCGAACATGCATGGCAACCCGTTAGGGGATTTAGGACTCTTCGGCCAAATACCGACCCCTTCGGAAGGGATAGCGCAGGATTGCAAAATGGTCCCTTCTTCATCCTCGGTCGAACTAAATGACAGGAGAGGAGGTCGCGGCAAGGGTGAAGGCAGTGGTTCGAAGGTAGTCGCGGGAGGAGCAAGGTCTCCATTACACAAGCCTGGGTTTGGTCGTGAGCTGTTGCAGTAACGGCAACTCCTCAACCCGGATTAGAGCGGGCGCAATTTCTTTAATCTCACAACGGGCCGGACAACGTCGTGCGATAGCATTTGCTTGCACATGCATTGTACCTAATAAGTGATTGAAAACCTTGTTGTGTGTATGGTATAGTTTTAAGTCCTCCGTCCTAACTTACTGAGCTGTAGTTGCTCACATCCCTATAGACGTCGTGCAGGTGCTGGCTAAGAAGCGGCAACAACTACTCTGAAGCTAGCAACTGCTGGATCCTGGGGAGTGAGGAAAAACATTGAAGAATCAACACATGTTTTACTTTTCATTTCTGATTAATGTAATAACTGAATTATAGTGACTATATATAACTTTTCTCACTTTCTTAAATGATTTGTTTAAATTACAAATTGTCTACTTCAAAGCGGGTTAGTCGTAGACGCTTTGTGTAGATCAGGTCTAAGATAGCGGTTGTAAGGCCAACTTCTATCTTAGGATGGTTTACACGGCGGGAGCTGTTACGACTCTGCCGCTTCAGGGCGTGACAACCCCCTTCTCTCCACGGACACTCAATACCTCAAACTGAGGACTTTATATCATTTTATTAATTTATTAATTTAAGCTTTAAGAACTACACACACACAAACTTAATTATACAAGTTTCACACTCATAACTCACCTAATCTTGATTTTATAAGATTCTTAATCGAATCAAGATTTTCAATCACAATAACTCTTAACACAAAACACAATATCAACTTACAATACAAACTTAATCTCAAGTATAGTACATTCTCTTAAGGTTCTTACAAGTATGAATCACTTTGCACTATACTAGGGTTTACAAATAATTTAGCAAGTTAAGTATACAAGACAAAGGGTAAGTGAACAAAAGGGATAATTGTAAATTTTCAACTCTATTTTTTGTCTTTCAACTATCCAATAATTTGCATTTATAGCCTTTCAAGAAAATTTAACTGTTGGTCTACTTCCCTTTGCATTTAATGCTCTATAACAGCTCTTTTTTATATAGACCAATTGGGTGGTTCAAATGGGACAAGTTGGATGCTTCATTTAAATGGGGCTACCAGTTAGACAGTCTTTAAGCAACCAGTCGCATAGTCTAACACACCTTATTAACTTGCAACAACCAGTCGAATGATTCAAGGACAACCAATCACATAGTCCATCAACTACTACTAATCATAAAACACCTGATGCAACCAACTGAATAGTTCCAAAACAACTAATCGTACAGTCCATTACTTGCCACTGATCAAAGAACACCTTATGTAACCAACCAGACAGTTCAAATTAGAACAGCTAAACAATACACACTAAGATACAACAAACAGTTCTATTCCCTTTTATTTCTTTCAAGAATTTCGAACTTAATTTAATCAAGTTATCTTACAAAGATATCATGCAAAACATAGAGTTATAAAGATAATTCAAATTCTTTATCAAATTAACAATACTTTTATAAGATTTATAAAGATGTTCATAATCAATGATTAATTTAATATAATTTACATGATTTTGTTCTCATCAAAATCATACACAAGAACCTATTGGTTTAACATCAACATCTCTTGAATTTGAAAAGCAATCAATGCACAACTGCTTACCATATTAAGAGAATCCTTCACAAACTTTATGTCATCAAGACTGACAATTCTATGCACGAATCGTCTGGTAGTATTTTCAATCCCATGATCACCTTTTATAGGAGATTTAATGTCCCTTAGAAACATCAAAGTTGCCAAAAACATTGTCACATCCATAATAGTGTACCACATCTTCTTAAATAATGACCAAGAAGTGATAAAGATCCATCAAAACCCTAGCTTGCTCTTTGAATTGGTTTGTCTCTTCACATGAAGGCTTGGTAATGCTCGTAGATCAGAGGACTTTCTTGTACAAGAAAGAACAAGAGACATAAGGGATATACCATTACCTATAGAGTGGTGAATCCAAAAAACACCCATTGCTCCTACATTTGATGTCTTAACATTCAGGATGTGAAATTCCCATAGTGGTTTTGTCATGTCCACAGTAGTTTAAGTCATGTGCAAAATGTAGTCTTCAATAAAATGGTCTAGTGAGTCCATGTCTAAGTCCAAGTCGAGTACAATCACATGATCGTCCATGTGCACTCCTATCTTCACCCACTTTGCTTTTCCTTCTTGGCTAACATCATTGACCTTTTGGTTTAATGGATAAAGATTATATTCTAATATGTTTGATGCACATATAAAATTTTGGAAAATTAAATAAGAGGGAAACCTTATGGTATATGGAAAAAAAAAAAATAAGGCCATTTTTTTTCTAATTGACTTTAGTATTTAGTGATGTACATTTTAAGATAAATTAGTGTTGTTCATCGAACCAAACCGAATCAAGAACTGGATCAAACTGAACAAAACAACCAAAATAAGATTCTTTTATATTTTGATTTGATTTTCAATTTGATCTCGAGAGAGTCCAAATGATTCATGGTTTTGGTTCAAGAGGTTGAATCAAACTGTTTAAACTCAAACTAAACCACTTCTTATTAAAAATAATAAATAAACCATAATTTTTAGTTTTAAAGTCTATTAACATTTCAGTGTAATCGTACTTAACTTTTCTATACATATATATAATAATGCAATATGTGACATAATTTATAATAGCAACTTTTATATAAAATAATAATATAATATAGCTAATAAATCAATTTATAATAGAAATCTATTACTAATAAAATAATTACTTTTTACAATAATAGAGGAAAATAAAAATAATATAATACGTATATGATATCAAAAAGGTGATCGAGCTGATTCGTGAGATAGATATCCAAAACAAGAGTATTTAATAAATATAGAATTGTTGTCGGATAGATGGCCTATTAAAAACCAAAATAAATCGAAAATTATACTTTGTTTAATGATATTTAAAATATATAATAGTAAATAATTTTACTGGAATAATCTTAAAATGCATGGAATATAATTGTGGAAAGTTGTCCAGCAAAATGAATTGAAGCCAGCGAGAGGAAGAGTTTGGGAGCGGGGGTGTCTGGGCATGCGAGAGATTGAGAGAGGGGAATTAAAGAGGTGGGGTCCGTCGTGTTATTAAGAGGAAGGGGATTGGGCGAGAGAAGAGATAGACAGAATGGGGTGGGTGGCCTGGTCAGGTGAAAAAAAAAAATAGCGAGGGACAGAGAGCTGGAGAGATTCAGCAGGGGAGTGGGGTCCGGCATGAAGACGGGTGGCGTGAGAGATTGAGAGGAGAGATTGGGAAAAGAGAGAGAGGCGAGAGAGGGGTCCGTGATTAAGGTAATTAATGGGGGTGGGGGGTCCAGCCGAGAGACAAATGGCGAGAGAGAGGTCTGTCAGAGTGAGGAAAAAAAGAAAAGTGAACCGAGTGAGACAAAGAAGGAATGGTTGCGACGGAGAGAAAAATTTTAAGTTAGGATTTAGAGTGGTCTATAATTTAGGGTGTATGTCTAAATAAATTTAGAAAAAATAAAATATAATTAAAAAGAAAATAAAATAATAAAGATTATTAAAAAAATAAAATAAAAATATAGAAAGATATAATATAATAAAAATATGTATTTTATTTATAAAATAAAATTATTCCATTTTATACTTATGTAATAATAAAAATTATAAAAAAATATTATCGAAATCTTAATTTAAATATTTATTCTATAAAATAAAATTTAAAATAAATTTAAAATTTATAAATTAAAAACATTTTTTCATAAAAATATATTTTATATCAATACTATTTAAATAAATTTTAATTATTTAATTATTATTTTTAATTTAATTAAAGTGTTTGGACGAGATTCTAGATCTTAACCCTTTGCAAGAAGGAGGACTAAAAAAATATATTGTTAAGTATAGATACGAAAGGGACAAGTTATAGTTAGTTGTGTCGACTTGTTGACGTGGCCTGGAGCAATTTTGACAGTGGATTAAATGTACGACAGTACGTTATAATAGTAAGTGACATCACCAACATTTAAACCTAATTTATCAAATAGGTTCGCTGCAAGGTCTTGTTCTCTTCACATTGTATGAAGATAAGGTGGAAGCTTAAGAAAATATGATTACGACTAAAATTATGATCACGACTGAAATAAAACAAATTTGATAAAATGAATAAGAGCTGATTGCTATATATTTGCAGAATATTTTTTCCTCTATTAGGCAAATTTTTTCATAAGATAGAAATAACAATCATTAATATTTATTAGTTTAATTATTTATTATTTTTTATCTAAAACGTTACATTATATAATACGGCTTCTAAAGGTAAATTATATATTTCTCTTTGTTTTTTTTTTTCCTGAAAAATTGTAAGCACTTTTTAGACTTTTATAATCCTGAAATACATGCCAATGAACACAGAGATATTTGGACGGCTATAAGGTTACTATCAACCTTTTTATAGTTTTAGGTATGTTGGATGAATTAACCCAACTAATCCAACTCGGTTTCTATAAAGATCTACAAGGTTTTTTTGTGTTAAAACATATTATTTTCTCTAATATTATCTAGAAAATATACTTCACTAAAAAAATAAACTAGATTAAAGAAAAATAAAAATAAATTGTAAAAAACTCTCAATTTTCAATTTTTAAAGAATTAGACAATTTTTCTTACTTTATACATAAATATAATTATATTATAATATTTTTATTAAACATAGTTTGAACTCGACTTGACCCCGATTGACCCTCCCACCCTTAACCCCCTTGCTATCCTAGGTCAACTTTTCGATTCGAGTTTGGCTACATAGGTTTTGACATGTAAATGATGTCTTTGAAAACTTAATTATGAACTAAAATGTTATCCATATTGAACATGAGGAAGGAAAAAAACAAAGGAATTATAGTAATTATAGGAAAGGTTCGAACCTTTTTATAAAAATTGCAAACTTGCTCATATTGAGAACAAAATGAACCTATTAGAGTAGAAAAGCTATATAGCAGTTTTATTTGCAGAATTCTCCAAAACACTATTCTATCAAAATGGGTTGCAACTTTTGATCAATCTTTTGAACAATTGTAAATATTTGAGTTATATCCATACTTAATTAAAAGAGTTGCAAACATTATTCTATCTAAATAAGTTGCAACATTATAAGATTATGACTCTTGAGAAGAGTCTATATTCTATCTCTATCAAAACTATTGCAAAATACAAACATCTCACATATGGTATATTTAAAGTGTAGCTTGATACTTGAATTTTATTATTCAAATATCAAGACTTAATTGTACACTAATTGAATCTCGTATTACCAAAATCGTTATAACCTAATAACATCGCTACTGGTCTTTTATCGAGATAAATTAAGATTCAAATCTCTTTTCCGTCATAGTTGAGAAAAAAAAAATCTTGCATTCAAACTCTGTAACAAACTTTATGTGAGAGGTTATTTCTCTAAGGAAAGTGAATATTTATGTCTCTAAGTCCTTCGTCAAACCTTTTTTTTTTCTTTTTTAACAAAGGCATTCATCCAGCATATTTTCCAAAGTCGTTACCACGAGTTAGAATATTCTATTTTCGTAGAAACTATCCCTTTCTTTATTTTACTGGGAATTCTCAATTTAATATCTTTTGTGATTTATTTTTATTAATAATAAATATTATACAAATTTTGAAGTGATTTTCACACAACTTAATAATTAAACTTTAATTGATATTTTTGCTTTTAGAGGAATAAAATTCTTGATCTAGCCCTATAAGAAGGAAGACAAAAGGGACCCCATAGTTAATTGTATTGGAGCAAGACTGGGATTGGATTGAACCAGATCCAAACCTATCTGGTTAAGGGCTTAGTTTTCCTTAAACTAGGATTGACCTGGCTTAAGCCAGTTCATTCGGCCTAATGGTTCAATGGGCCAATTATCGACCAATGAACTAGTCAATTTTTTTTTAAATTTTTATTTTGGAAAAAATATATTTTTATGTTTATTTTTAATTTGCAAAAACAACCCACTAATAAATTATAAAAATTTAGAATTTTGACTATTTCACTATATTAATTGTTGGGCATGAGATTAATCATTTATATTTTCAACAATGTATAATTACTATTGTATGTCTACAATTGGAAAATTAAGTGAAGAAACTTCTTTTTATAAGCAATATTTCAAGGAATATTTGCCAATATAATTAATGTAGGACTAGATTTACAATGGGTAATGTTTACGTGATCTTTTATTATTTCAAAGAAATTTAAAAAAAAAACAATATAATTTATGTGGAAGTAAACTAGTATTGTAAAGAGAACAGTATCTATATAATATCTATAATATACTTACCATTTTATTTATAGTATAAATATATTCTTTATAATTTTTAATAATATTAATTTTAAATACGCTTTATTTTTATAAATCATTCAAATATATTAATTTATAAAAATAGTACTCTTTCAAAAATTAGATAAGATTATATAAAACTTGTTTTATCTTATGTCCCAAACTCATTTAGTGATTAAAGTAATATATTTTATACTATAACTATCTATTTTTACCAGTATGAAAATATATGGGTTTTAATAATTCTTTTTCTTGTAAATTTATATATATTATTTGATCTCTATATCAATTTATAAATATAAGTAAGAATATATATTTAACTTTATTTTATATTTTAATTAAGGTGAAAGCTTACATTTAATCTATTTAAATTTACATTTTTTTTTACTACCGATTTTTCAATCAAGCTTTAACACACCTATTCGATAGGTCTAACATATTGAACTATACCGACTCGCTAAAAGTCAGTAATTCAAGCTACAATTTAGAACTGTAACTAACAAGTCGAGTACAATTCGGTGAACCAGTGAGCCAATTTCGTGAACCAATGAGCTAGTTTCAATCCTATTTTCAGGTCGGATGCAGCACTTCCCTAAGTGTAGTTGGAGCTTTGTAGTGTTCCATTATTTTATACGGTCGTATCAGTCTTATTTAAGACCATTCAACGATGTATGCTAACCTGGACCAATTCCGACAATGTATTAGCCGGACAAGGGTTCCTTATAATAGTAAATGTATGACAGTACGTTATAATAGTAATAATAGTAAATGTACGGTAGTACGATATAATAGTAAATGACGTGAGTTCAATGTCATATTCACTTCACATAGATTAAGAAAATATGATTACGACTAAAATAGATCATGATGAAGACCGAAATAAACCAAATTTGATAACATGGTTACCAGCTGATTGCAAGATAGGTATAACATATCATAGAGTTTATTTTATTTTATTCTACAATAAAGTTATATGATCATATTATAAACCATTATTTCCAAGTACATGAACCATTTTATAAGACTTATGGACACATTAAAAATAGTTTGCAATGTGTGAATAACTCTAATAAGTATCAATAGCAAGATTTGAACTCAAAATATCATGCGAATTGTAATTAGTATGTCTTAGATTTTAATCACTAGGCCAATTCCTTAAGGGTTACATACCATAGAGTTTTATTATAGCAATAATTAAATTTCCTCTCTATAAATGGAAAGAGGAATATATAAGTGGCTATCATATCATTTAGTTGCTTTAATTTCATAATATTGGAATACACAAAACTTTTAGTCTTCTATTTGTTTTGCAAAATTTGGTTATGGTGTTGAACAAAAGGTGTTCTAAAGTATTAGATAGAAACTCAAAAATTTATATCTCATATTTTGGAAACTCCACGGTCTTATCTACTATTTTTAGGGGATTAGTACCAACCCTTATTTCAATATTCATTTAATATTTATTAGATTTAGACGGTTGAGAATATAATTAGTTCAATGGTTCAAAATTAATAGATATTAAATGAATGGTATGATAAATGGCAGTATTGATCCCATAAAAATAGTAGATAGGATCGTAGAAAAATCTTCATATTTGATGGTACAAAAGTTTATTTTACACAATATAAAATAACTATATCTTTAAATCCCAAAATTAACCCAATACCAAATTTTCAAATCACAATACTAAATTTTATTGTAATTAATATTATGAATAATTAAATTTTTTAATTTTTCAATCACAAATATCTATGTTTAGAATTGCATACACAAAACATGGTACGATATGGTTGTACTATTCTATACTCTTTATATTATGCTATTTAGGTCTCTTTGTCTTGTCCAAAACTAATAATCAAACACTATCTATAAGTCTTGAAAGCAATAGAAAATTGTCACATTTATTGACATTCATCATATATCATGATCCAAAGTATACCTCATATTAATTCATTTGAACTCAATACCTATTTATTTATCAATATGATTTGCTTATTCACAATAAAATTGATGTACTTGTTAGGATTTATGTATCATGTATCAAGAAAATTCGGAGACATATATTTCTTTTTTAATTTTAAATAAATGTAATAATTTATTAAATGTCTTTTTTCTACTTATATATATTTTTACAATGAAATCCCACAAATTAGCTTGAGTATATTTGGAATTATATAATAATAGTGAAACCTTGAAAATTTTAAGAATACAATTCTTAAGATTATCTAATAGGATCACTCCATGTTTTTTCTTTCAAAGGTATTAAAACTCTTATATGAAATATGCTTCCTAATAAAACAATAATGTGGACACATGTAATTACACCACTTAAGGGCAACAAAAAATTATTTGAAATTTTAAATTTGAATATGGTAATTATAATGGACTATAATATGAGTCGTAAGCTTAGACGCAAGAGTTATTATCTACCAAAACCTTATTACATGCTAGAGTGAGTTGCATGAAATTAAAATACTTAAGATGAAAACATATGCTAGTTTTAAGATTCAAACTACAAATATACTATGGGAGGGTAATGATGCTCGTTTTTTATTTTCTATTCGGGTGCATTTGCAACTGAAGATCCATATAACTATGCTCACTGCTTTATTGTGTTTTACATAATTCTTATACAAAGTTTATAGTATACTTAACCATACTAGATTAATAGAGTAGTCAAGTAGTTGTGCTAATATATAAATAAGTAGTCAGTATTCGGTTAGTAAGTGCGTGTATGTGTGAAAGATAGAGTGTACGTATAGTGAATATTAAGTGTAACAAAAGTGAGAAAGTGAAAGTGTATTCAGAGAGTGAAAAGCAATAGTGTGTGTAAACAAGAAATAGTGTTTAGTGTTAGAGTGCAAATATCAGTGAGTGAATGAAAAGTGAAATATAATGTACATGTGAAATCTTCTATTGTGTGTTCCTGTGTTATTGTCTTTCTTCCTCTATTTATTCATCATTTCAATAGTAGTATCAAAGCCACTCTGAAGAAATCGAGATCCTTGGTTATGTACTCTTCTTGGCAGTCCATCAATGTCGAATAGTGCAAGTAACATTGCAATACCACTCCCTCTCTTAGATGGGAAAAATTATGATAAGTGGTGCATTCAAATGTAGGTCCTCTTTGGCTTTCAAAAAGTGTTGGTGATAGTTAGCAATGGTGTTGAAGAATTAGGTGAAACTCCATCTGATACTCAATGTGCCAGTATAGGGAAGCCAAGAAAAAGGATTGTAAGGCCCTTTATTATATTCATTAGTGTATTGATGCTACAAATTTTGAAAAGAGCTCATCAGCCGTGACATTAAAGGAGGCTTGGGATATTCTTGCGAAGAGTTATAAAGGTGTTGATAAGTTGAAAAAAGTGAGGCTACAAACCTTGAGAAGACAGTATGAACTATTGCAAATAGAAGTTAAATAGTGTAAATGATTTTTGCACTTGAGTTATAGCCCTGATGAATCAAATGAAATCTAATGGTGAAATGATAATAGATACAATGATGAGAAGATTCTTCATAATCTCACACCTAAGTTTGATTATGTTGTAGTGGAAATTGAAGAGTTGAAGGATCTTTTCGATTTGAAGCTTGAAGATCTACAAAGTTCCTTAGATGCTTATGAATAGAGGATGAATGAAAGGAATTTAGACAAGAATTCAGAGCAACTACTTTAAGCACAAATTAAACGAAGTGTCTCAGAATCTTTGAGGGGTCAAAGAGGATGAGGAAGAAGTAGAGGTAGGGGGCGTGGTAGAAGCTTCTTCAATCAACGACATAAACAAGAACATGGTGGTAGTACTATAAAGACTGATGTGAACAGTATTCAAAGACATGGTGGTTAGCATGGAAGAAGCACTACAAGGACATTTGATAAAAGAAACATACAGTGTTATAACTGTCAGAAGTAAGGGCATTTTTGCGAATGAATTTCGAAATTTAGAGGCAACCTTTAAGGATCAAGAAGAAGCTGCTACCTATGCTTAAGAAGAAGATGAATCAGATCATGTGCTCTTGATGGTTACTGTTGTTTTAGATACTTCAAGTACAAATTCTTGGTACTTAGATATAGGGTGTTCAAACCACATGTCTAGACATAGAGAGTGGTTTATTGAGCCTAATGAGTCTTATAAGAATAGGGTCAAATTTGCAGACAATAGCATGATTGTGGTAGAAGGCATTAGCAAGATTTTGATTCAACAAAAGGATAAGAAGCAATCTTACATATTAGATGTTCTGTACGTGCCTGAGATGAAGAATAATTTGTTAAGTCTAGGAAAGCTCCTAGAAAAAGGATATAGTATGAATCTATGTGATAAGAAGTTGACTATGCGTAACAACAATGGAAGGTTGATTTTGAAATTTGATATGAGCAAAAATAGAACCTTCAAGATAGAGATTCCTATAAGCTATTATCAAAGCTTGTTTTCCATGGTTGAAAATGAGACTTGGTTATGGCATATGAGATTTTGATACGGCTCGGAGTGTATGCAATGGGTTGGAACTAGAATGGGTAGTTAGGCTTTAAGTAGATATGAAAAATAGGAAGTAAAATGAGGAGGAGGGTTTAACGATGAATGTGTATGAATATTACGCACCAAGACACAAATACAATTAGGGATTGAGCTCAAAATATGGTTTGATATGACTCACGAACACTAAATGTCACTCAAGTTTCAAATGATAGGTTAGATGCGACTCATTAACTCACTTAAATAAAGGGTTCATCACAATCTTAAAGACAAGATTGATAAGAACGCAAGAAAGATTAAAGAGTTAATCAACACTCAATAATCTAACAAATGTAGCTATAAGAGCTCAAGAATGACCTTGAAAGAGGAAAGTTCCAAGTGTATGTATGTTCTTCACTATACGATAATCTATTTGCGAATTACAAATGTTATTATTTATAACAAGTCTTAAAACCTTAGTGGCAAAATTGTAAATAATATACAAGGCTTCATACCCTAAAGAACGGACCCATAATTAAAAATGAGGAAAATATTTATAAGAATACAAAACTATACGTTTAATAGAAAAAGTCGGCATGCAGTCATTAGGCCTCTTTTGGAAGGAGTAAGATTCGAACTGGACGAGGTTAGCAGTTGAATGTCCAGGTTCGAGGAGGAGTCCTTAAAGTCTCGCAGTAATTGGCCAAGATACCCAAAAAGGTTGGCCCACAATTGCCGAGTACTAGAATTAGTCGACACTAGTCTCTCCGTGCCGTATCAAGTGGATCTTCAACCTTGAGTCCTTGGTTGCGTGGTCTCTTGGCTTATTGGCAAATGACAAACTTGATGCTGAGTGGCTTCTTTTCTTCCTCTTGGTCTTCTAGTATTAGCTTATCCTTGACAAAATTTATTTGGCTTTAGCTTTGAACTATTCAGCATCGAGTTAGAACAGGTTGGCTTCGGCTTCAGGTTGATCGACCTCGGCTTAGAGATAGTTATAGGTTAATTCTATCAAGATATGGTCACCTCAATTTCAAAAGCTTATGTTAACTTGAGAAAATGAAGATGGTGTTAGGTCTACCTCAGATTTTTGTTTAGGAAAGTGTTTGTGAAGCTTGTTGGTTAGGTAAACAATCAAGAAATCGATTTAAACAACAGATTACACCATAGACTTCAAGGCTCTTGGAAGTAGTATACTTTGATGTTTGTGGACCAATAGACATCACTTCAAATGAGGATAATAGATACTTTATATCTTTTATTGATGATTTCAGCCATAAAGTGTGGATTTACTTGATTCAAAATAAGAGTGAAGTGCTTGAAGTCTTTAGAAAATTTAAGAATTTAGTTGAAAGGCAAAGTGGAAATCGAATTAATGTACTAAGAACTGATAGTAGTGGTGAGTACACCTTAAATGACTTAAAGAGATTTTGTGAAGAAGATGGTATCTTACATGAGATTATTGCTCCATAAACACCCCAACATAATGGAGTTGTTGAGTGAAAGAATAAGACATTATTAAACATAGCCTGAAGCATGTTATCTACTAGAAAGTGCCCAAAAGTTTTTAGGGAGAGGCAATGATGATTGCAACATACATCTTGAATAAATGTCCAACTCAACGAATAATTGGATAAACTCTTGAAGAAATGTGGATTGGGAAGAAACCAAGTGTGAAGCATTTGAGGATATTTGGAAGTGTGTGCTTTAGTCATGTACCTTATGAGAAAAGGAGGAAGTTGGATGATAAGAGTACACGAGCTATCTTCTTGGGATATCATACTACAAAGGTGTATAAGCTTTGTTGTCCAATAGCTAAGAAGGTGTATATTAGCAAAGATGTGATTCTTAATGAAAGAAGTGTTTGGCAATGGGATACTAAAGTGTTGAATTCCCCTACTTAAGCTAAGGATTTATGTATATAGGATGAACTAAATGGCATACTATTACGTGATCAAAGTGTGGCTGTTGATCAGAGTCACTAAGTTAATAGTAAGGAGTAAGAAACTAAACAAAGGCCAAGGAGATTTGAGGACTATGAACTATTTCCAGAAAATGTGATCATTATTGAGGGAGATTTGGTTCATATGGCTTTATTTGCTGATGCTGAACCAGTTGTGTTTGATCAGGCAGTAAAGGATCCAAAGTGGATAGAGACTATGAAAGAGGAGTTATTGTCCATTAAGAAGAATTACACTTAGGATTTAGTTGAACTACCTTATAAGAGGTCGATTGATGTGAAATGGATTTATAAGATTAAGAGGAAACTTAATAGCTCTATTGCTAAGTATAAAGCTAAACTTAGTGGCCAAAGGATTTTTACAAAAGGCCGGGTTGGATTTTAATGAAGTGTTTTATCTAGTAGTAAGGATTGAAACCATTCAATTAGTAGTAGTAGTTGCAAGCTACAATTCATGGCCAATGTATCAAATGGATGTTAAATCAGCTTTTCTTAATGGTTCTTTAGAAGAAGAGGTATATGTGAAACAACCAGTTGGATTTGAAATTAAAGGGAGTGAACACAAGGTATTTAAGTTGAGAAAGGCCTTATATGGTCTCAAGCAAGCTCCAAGGGCATGGAATAAGAGAATTGATATGTTTTTATTCTAGTTGGGATTTGAAAAATGCAATTGTGAGTATAGAGTATATGTGAAGAGAAGTGAGTTAGTAGACTTTGAGTTAAAGGGAAGTATTGAGCTATTGCTTGTATGTCTATATGCGGATGACGTTCTTGTTATAGGAAGTAATGGACATGAAATTGAACATTTTAAGAGGATTATGAAATTAGAGTTTGAGATGTCAGATTTGGGGACACTGTCATATTTCCTTGGTTTTAAGTTTATTGAAGTTAAAGGGGGTATGTTGTTGCATCAATCAAAATATGCGAGAGACATTTTAGTAAGATTTGACATGTTGGAATGTAATCCTGTTGCTACACCTATTGACTTGAGTACTAAGTTGGTGAAGGATGAAAGTGAAAGAACAGTAAATTCAACTCCATATAAACAAATAGTAGGTTCATTGCGATACTTATGCAGTAGTAGATCAGATACCACATTTCAAGAGTGTCACATATGGTTGTAGCTAAAAGAATATTAAGAAACGTGAAAGGGACATTGGACTATGTTGTTTTACTGCAAAATAAGGAAGTTGAGTATGATGGTGAAGTGATTGGGTTTATTGATTCAGATTGGTGTGGAGACAAGGAAGATAGAAGGAGCACGACTAGATATTTGTTTAAATTTGGAAATTCTCCATTTGCTTGGTGTTCAAAGAAACAACCAATAGTAGCTTTGTCTTCGTGTGAAACTGAATATGTTGTGGCTTCAACTGCTATGTGTGATGCTATTTGGATTCTAACCTTATTTGAATAGATGAAAATAAAAATTGTGAAGCCAGTGGAGTTGAAAATTGATAAAAGGTCAACCATAAGTCTTGCTTAACACTAGACAATGCATGGAAGGAGCAAACATATAGAAACTAAGTTTCATTATCTAAGAGATCAAGTGAATCAAGAGAAGTTGAAGTTACTTTATTGCAACACTAAGGAGCAAGAGCTAATATATTGACAAAAGGACTAAAGATAGACATATTTGAAAGATTAAGAAAGATGATTTGTATGAGATCATTGAAACGTGTTGAATAAATCTGTATTAAGGGGGTGTATTAGAGAATAATACAGAGTTTGCAGTATGCTCAACCATAATAGATTAATAGAGTAGTCAGGTAGTTGTCCTGATATATAAATAAGTAGTCAGTATTTAGTTAGTAAGTATGTATATGTGTGAAAGACAAAGCGTACGTGCAATGAATATTAAGTGTGACAAAAGTGAGAAAGTGCAAGTGTATTCAGAGAGTGAAAAGCAATAGTATGTGTAAACAAGAAATAGTATTTAGTGTTATAGTGTAAATAATAGTGAGTGAATGAAAAGTGAAATCTAATGTACGTATGAAATCTTCTACTGTATGTTCCCGTATTATTGTCTTTCTTCTTTTGTTTATTCATCATTTCAACAAGAGTAACTCAATAAATTACTTTTTAGCACCTTTATCTAATGAGGTTTTATGGTCATTCCCACTAAAGATAGTAGAATGCATAAGCTCAATAAAGATCTTGAGCATTGTGAGAACTTCTTAGATTATATAGTTTGAGTTAGAGATGGGAGCAATTCGATTTGATAAGGTTTGTATCTTAGGTTCGATATAATAAGGTTTGCCTCTTAGGTTCTTTCTTTTACCAAACTCACTACAAAAAATTGAACTTTCCGCATGGAGACTATAGCAAGGAAGTACATTTTATAGCAAAGTGATTTTTTTTTCCAAATAAAAATTAGCTATGTTAAAGAATCCGCCTCGCTAAATGTAAAAGAAATTAATCCCTCCAAAATACACTTTTCCTACGTCAATCAATAAGTAGAAAAAAAAAGCTATCAATGGCTCCTTACCTTTAGAAAAAGCCATTTTCCTAGCCATCAAAACCAATGGAAGGAACCAAATTAACTCCACACCAGGAAAGTTTTATTTGAAATGTTAGTGCTGAGAGTTGGGATATTAAATTGGAATAACCACGACAAGACATGCTATAAGATTTTTTTTTTTTTTGAAAATATAAATGTAGAGAGAGATTGTGAAATGACAATACTCTTTTATCAATTAAGAGATAAAAATAAAAATAAGTGCACCTTAATTTTTGCTATACATACATGCATATACACTACTCATGTTCATCTTTTGTTATCCTTTCATTAGATCTATTTTTCATTCTTATATTTGAAAATTTTTATAGTTGAAGCATAGATTATCAAATATATAATGTGTTTTTCTTTTAATCTTTCATTTTTTTAGCTATTGTGGTTTATTGCAAACAACAATCACAAACAAGTGAGTTATATTCCTTTATAGTTTATCAATTATGTGTATTTGTAGCTCACATATCTAGCAATTTTATAGTGGAAAAATGTCCATTGGAACTTAGTTGTTCAATACATTGTCATAGTTACCTACGCATAAAATATATCTAGTATGGTATCATGTATTTTATCTATACACCATCTTTGTTAGCTTTGGGAATTTTTGCTACAATGGGCATAATTTGGTTTGATTCTATAACTTTCGAGGGAGAAAGATGAATTTATAACTTATCTGAATGGTTTTTCACACCCACTTTCAATGAGATATTATCTTTTGTATGTACTACCCAAACTAGTTGGAATGACAATATATGATAAGATTTAATTTTTGCATGAACTTCAATTATGGGAGAGAAGAATAGTTTACAGCTTAAAAGTTGGTATATCATTGGCAATTTCTACACCAACTTCGACAATATAGGAAATTGTTAAAAAAATCAAAACATTTAAGAATTTTTTAAAAGTTAGTATTTCTTTCTCTAATGTTGTAAAATGGAAGACATGAGGATCAAATCTTTTTAACTTTTCGCAAGTGACAACGGATTTTTTTTTTTAATATCTTCATATACCATTTTTCTTATAAATAGCCGATAACTATATCAATAGCTATTGTTTCGTAGGGACTAGTAATCTATGTATTAAGATTCCAATAGATTTAAGTTAATCATTGAATCTTGTTTGTTAAGCAATATCTTTTAATTATAAAATTTCACTTCATGCAAGGTATCAAATATAAAATGTTAGTTTTTGGAGAATCATATATATATATATATATATCCCTTATTAAACTAGATTAAACCTCATGTACATTTGGCAATTTAAAATAAAAAAAACCTCACCTATGAACTCCCTAGGAGTCGGTTTGGATAATAAAATGAAGAATCCTTTAAATCAAAAGCAAAACAACTATTTATCTTTGACTTTGGCAAAAGTATTTTTAACTTTTGACATCTATAAAGGACATGGATATTATCAACACCAAAATTCTTATATTAAACAGAATGGTTCAATGATATTAATACGTTATATACTTCAATAAAATAATAAGTAAATATTAATAAAATTATAACAAGTAAAAATATAAATCTATTATTTATTAGTGGTCATAAAATTATTATTTGTCATATATCACCCAATTTGACATTGTCAACTATCATCATTGAAAACTAGATTTCCCCAACATAAAAGTTAAAGACTATATGCAAACTACGAATACAAGAATTCAAATCCTAAACATTGATTAGCCACCATATTTTTATATGTTTGTAGTCCTAGTTGCTATTTATAAGACTGGTCCCTTAAAAATGAGGTGATGGTATTAAGTTTTGGTGGAAAGAAAATAGATTTGAACTAAAACTAATCAAAATTGCAATAGTTTTACTATCTTTTTTCCTTAAATTGTTTAGATAAGCTTTAATCACATTATGACTCCTTGAATTATCAGTGGGCTTCATAAGAGGTGATTACTAAAGGCAAAATTGCAACATCTAGTTTTAGTTGATACATAATCATCATTGATGCAATTTATGATTCCATAAGCATCTCATGTCATCAAAATAAGATGAATAAATTATATATCTAATGATTTTGTCACATCACATAGTTTTACAAAGTGAATTTTTTTCTTTTTTAGTATATCTCAATATGAAAATTTTTAGAAGGGAATAATTATTTATTCATTCCTATATGTCTTACATTTAAATATAAAAGTGTTTTTTTTTTGTTTTCTTTTCTTTTCCCTTTTTTCTTTTACCAAAATCACTCCTCTAATTTAAAAATCCTAATAATTCAATTTTTGCCTAATATTCGTCTAACTAAACATGCCAAAAATTGAAGTAAAAGCAAACAAATTGTCTTCGTATAAAATCAAATTTACATTTACACATATTATGTTTGTGTAATTTTAAAAGTATTCACCATATAAAATCTTTAATCTTTACAAATTCATTTTTGTTGCCAATTTGCAATATATTAGCCAAAATAAGGAATTATCAAAAAATATTCCCCAAATAATGTGAAAATTTTTGAAAAATCATAAAATTTCATACGAAATGCATTAATTAGTAGAATAATGGCAATCATCTTTGCTTAATTTTTTTTCCCAACTTTTACAAATATCATTTGCAATAAGACATTTAAAGAAAATAGGAAAAATATATGTTAAATTAGTTTGTTAGTTATTCTTCATGAGGAATAATTTCATAAATAATTGAGAAGTTTCATAAAAGGATTTAATAAATTAAAATTTTAAGAATGATGATGTTTGAAAGTTTTGTGTAAATTTTTTCTCTTTTTTAAGTTTTTAGTCATCTTATTTGAATTATGTGGTTGAACTTTTTGATGCACCTCTTTTTACGATTTTTATTTGTAAATAGATGGTAGAAAATAGTACCATAGCTTAATATGAAGTAGAATGTCGAAGAGGATGTGACACTATACCTATGACCATTTCTCTGGGGAGCATGTTGAAGGAGTTAAGGGGTTTTCGACATTTGGCAACTTAATTCGTTTGAGAATCTGATGGTTGCATCTAACATCCTTATCTTATCGCTTAAACAATTTTTGGCACCCACTATGGATGGTTGATGTAGATATCCCATTTTTGTTCCCTTTTTATTTTTTTAGAATTTTTAGGTTATGGTAAAGGGTTCTAATTTAGGAAAAAAAAAAAAAAAGAAATTTAGAAAAAATTGAAAAAGATAGAAAATTTAGAAAAAATAGAAATATTAAAAAAGTATAGAAAATAGAAAATCTAAGAAATTACAAAAAAAAAAAGAAAATTAAATAATAATAAAATGGTTTTTTAGATAGTTTAATAGAATATAATTTCTTTTTTTCTTTTAATTTAGTCTTAGTTTTTAGAGCTTAAAATAATAAATAGGAATTTTTAGGCTTAAGCTTAGATGTAAATTTAGCTTAAACTAATCTAGTTCATATATGCAATTTGATTGCATTTGTGGATAAGGCATAAGCCAATATCCTGATGGAAAAACCATATATATAAATAGAGCAGACCCGCGTTTGATCCTTAAGGACAAGCATTTAGCACCTTTTCTTTTTTTTTTTTCCTTGAATTGGACACATATTGGCCTACTACTTGGTGATACATTCTCTTTCCATCTCTTTCTCCCTGTTTCCTTCATTTTCTCACGTAATATTTACCTAACTAGCCTACTTCAATTCCATTTTTGATCCAATTGTTTTCATGATTTCACTAAATTAATGGTGAAATTGCAAAGTACACTTAGAATACTGCACAATGAATCCAAAAACACGCTTCAATTCATTCATTAATGGGGTTAGAAAATGATTTGAAAATTCAAAAAAAGCTTAAGTGCCTCCTTTTGAATATCCATGATTTGTGCTATTTAATGAATACTGAAGCTTCCATTTGACCTTTTTTGGTAAAAGCGAACCTCTTGGACTCGGTTTTGACTAACATTCAACTCCAACTCGCGTCTAATTTGGAAATCAAATCATAGGTCATCCTCCCTCATTCAATTTCAGTTGATGGACAATTAATGAGTTGCCATCTTTAATTCGAGCTCCCAAACTATAAAAGGAGCTCGAATGAATAGCAGAGGGGAGCCAACTCTCGTGATTGAAAACTCTCTCACTCACAAACTCATTCATAATCTCATACATACTCTCTCTCTAACCTATAGTCACAACCTTTCTCTAACTTAAAGTCACACTTGAAGCTAATCAAGCAAAGCTAATTAAACGACCAACATCATGAAGCCCCAAGCTTTTTAATATGACCCCCTTCACTTGGCACCATGACCACTAGTGCCCTCTATTGCCAAACGCTAACCGTCGTGGCTCTACTATCCAGAACACCACTTTCGACCAAGAATTAATGCTACGGTTGAACTTGTGACATCTAAAAAACAAGAACCCAATACCCTATTCAACTTCAGTAGCCACCACCTATGCTATCCACAACCATCACTTACCACCCAACATTGACCAAACCCAAAACGACCACTATCGGCCTTGGCACTTCCCCTCCCCTAACCCATTATTTCCAATAAAGTGTGCATAATAATAAAGTCCCCCTCTTAAAACACCTTCGAAAACCCCTACAACCACCCAGGCAACCATTGCTCCTTCCTCTTGTGCATGACTCGGATTCGACTTGATCGAATACCTAAAATTTGACTTACATAGCACTCCTGACCCAACAACAACTTGCTCTAATTGACTCCCTTATTTGCATCCTCGGTCCGACCTTCTTCTATTTTGGATTTGCTTTATTATTATTATTTATTTATTCCATGTACATGTAAATGAAAACAAAAAAAAAAAAAAGAAAAAAGAAAAAAAAAAAGAAAGAAGAGAAGAGTAGGGAGTTTAGTTTATTTTTATTTAGTTGTTTCTTTGGTAAAAACACAAAAAAAAAAAAGAATGGAAATAAAATGAAATGAGAAAAAGGTAAAGTAGCAATAAAACCATTTTACAACTTAGAAAGTCATTTTTCAAAAATAAAAATAAAATAAAATCAACTTTTTTTCAAAATTAAGGCCTTCTAGAATTTTCAAAAATAAAAAATAAATAACAAACTAAATATAGGACCCTTTAGAAATTTTCTTTAAATAAATCAACATTACTAAAGAGATGTAAATTTGGCCACTTTTCAAATTAAAACAAACCAACCCATTAAGATTTTCCAAAAGAACTATGTATATTTGATTTCGAATAATGGATACATAAACACCTATGGGGTGAGAGTAAAAAATAAAAAGTTTTTTTTTAGTTTTTCTACTATTATTTAGTTTAAAATTTCTCCATTTTAATAGGGTCCAGTTCGTTAAATTAATAATTGAGTCTCATTTTATATGATAGTTTTTAAATAAGGTGATTTTAGAAATTAAATTTAAAATTGGAAAGTTGATAGTACCCATAAGGGTTCAAAGAATTCAAACCCCAAACTCGATTTTCTGATTCCTAAAACCGTTTATAAATTTGGTTTTATTGAAAAAGATCAATAGTTAAATTATAACCAAATCACGTAATTAGTTATAATTTAACTCTTTTTCCTGACTCTGGTTGAGTGACAACTCTAAAACATTTTTAAAATATAAAAAAACTAGTTTTCTTTAAACCCTAGTCGATGGTCATCATTAAATAGATAAGGTTTGATATTAACAGTTTAAACAAAACTAATTTATAAAAAAACCAGGAGAAAAACTACGCTCAACAGCTTAGGAACTCCATTGGGAACGTCAAGAGGCTTAGTCATCCAACTTTCTAAATTTAGAATTAATTTCTTTAAATCACCTTAATGAATGTGATTTATTTATTAATTATTTTTGCACTAACCCTTTTTTGCAAGGATAAACTTGTTTGAGCTTTTTTTTTTTTAGAGGAATTTTACTTTTTTGCACTATAAATGCATAATAGACACAATCAAGCTTAAGCTGTCTTAGGACCATAAGACGAAGAGCCATTATGTAAGTTCTGAGTGTAATGGGGAACCACCGCTTTAGGCCGATTAGGCTACTCCACTAAAACTTCGATATGATCAAGGAATCATTTTTTTTTTTATAAACATATGAGGTCAAAGGGTTTAAAAACTTATAGAACCTACCCTACTTACATATATTTTTCAAGGATGGTGAATAGCTAACAAAGCGGTATTGTTATAAAAGAGAAGGACAAAAAAAAAATGACAAACTTGGAGTTTCTTTCCCTGAATATTTCCTAAAATTTATGTCTATAGGAAATCTTTTGTAATTTCTTTTTTATGTAAATATTCTTCCCTTTGTAATTTATGTTTTCTTTGTAATCTTTTAGAAATGGCCAACTCATCCAATGCTAAGGTCTTTGCCAAAGAGATTCACATCTACAAGCCCACAAACTTAAAGCCCATACTCAATCAATGGTTTCAAGCCTTCAACCCAAGAGAACATGGTTCTATCATTAATAAGATTAGACTTATACTCTCACTATCCAAGGTAAATGTTAACATTACGTTAGTAAGGGCCTTGGTACATTTCTAGGAGCCTAAAGAAGTCGCATTCCATTTTATGCCACACCTAATTAGCCTAACTTTGGAAGAATACACCTAATTATTTCAAGCCCCTCTCTCGGATGAAATATACATTCTAAAGCTCAACTTCAACCCAGCCAACATTTTTTCTAAATTCTTGAGAATCCGTAAGTTTGAGATAAATGAAGCCATAAATGATTGCAACAAGTATGCTATCAAGATATGGGATCTAACACATTGGTTCCAAACCAAACTTAGCTCCAACAAACGGGCTCTATTTCTTAGTAATTGGAGGGGGAACTGAATCAAGGCCTATATATTAACAATATTTGCTACCATCTTATTTCCAAGCAGATCTTTTCTTATACATTTTAGGATGGTAGAATTAATGGCTTAGTTTTGGGAAGAGAAGTCTTATATTCCTACCCTACTTACTGAACAAATAAGGAACCTTAATTTCCTTAAGAAAAGAGGCTATGGAAATCTCAGGTCAAGCATGGCATTGTTAATGGTATGGTTCGTCAGCACATCAAATGCTTCAAGTTAGACTTGATAAAGGGTGCATTCATCAATAAAATTGATCTTATTGACTCTTTTATTGATAAAATCATACAAGATTTTCGGGTTGAAGACATACTATAGACCACTAGATGGAATAATTACCTTAAGGTTGTATTGGTTTGTAAAAGTTATCATGCCATACCATTGATCAGAATAAGTTGGTGTACAGGCTATTATCTAAACAACATGGGAAGGCAATTTGGAGGCATTCGAGACATAGTTCACAGGCCTTCATTGGAGCCATTTACTCTTAACCTTAAAGAGCCTTACTCCACATATAAGGTATCTAAACTTCGTAAGATCAAGGCTTCATAGGACAGTAGGACCATAAGCCCTAACATTGATTTAAGCAAATTCATAGGAGAAGTAAACAAACACCGAGTCATCAAAGAGTACTTATAAGATCAACTTCATAAGGCAGGTACGGTATAGTATCGAGCATCAGAGGTCCTTCAACCTTCTCCCATGAATCTGAGCTCTAAAATGGTGACCTATATGGACTAGGTAAAAGCTCGTGTGGAAGTCATCTATGATGAAAAAGACATGTGGGTAAAGATTGTATGCCTTGGAGCACCAGTTGAAGATGGCTTAGAAAAGAATCCAAGAATTTGAGGAGACAACCGAGCATGGTCAAAAGAAGGGTAAAATAGTGGCTGTTGAACCTAGTAACTAGAAGAAGAAAATTTCATTTGGCCCCCAAAAGAAAAGAAGATTAGTCTAGATGAATTTTTATTTTTAATGTCATAGAACTCCAAGAGTTGAGAAATAATAAATAAACTTGCTGTTTTGTTAGTTAATTGCCGATCCCCTCCTTTTCATCCTTGTAGCATACTTGCATTTCATTCATTTATTTCAATTCCATTAAAATATTCATATGTTGACTTGTTGAGAAGTGATCTAAAACCAGGTTACCAAGATAGCTCCCAAACATCAAACCTTCCAAAGAAGTCCTGTCTGAACCCGCTCTCAAACCTGAATGGCTAACCAAGGAAACGACGACAACAACCCCAACAATAATAGTGTCAACCCTAAAGTTGTTGACCCCACTGAGTTGAGGTTCCATTCTTTGGAACAAACAATGGGGAAGATTGCTAATTAATTGAGCTTCCTTACTAATAGCATTGCCTTGGTCAAGTCCACAACTCCATCAAATGAAGAAAATTTCAACCTTCAATATGGAAAGAATGNCTTTTCATCTGTATGGCACACTTTACTTTATTCATTTATTTGAGTTCCATATCTTCAAAAATTAAAATACATGTGCTAACTTGTTGAAAAGTAATCTTAAATCAAGTCACCAAGATAGCTCCTAAGCGTTAAACCTTCTAGAGAAGTTTTATCCAAACCTGCTCAAAAACCAAAATGGCCAGCCAAGGAAACGATAACATCAACATCAACAACAGCAATGTCAACCTCAAAATTATTGATCTTACCGAGCTAAGGTTCCGTTCTTTGGAACGAATAGTAGGAAAGATTAGAAATCAACTAAGCTTTTTTGCTAACAGCATTGCCTTACTCAAGTCTATAGCTCCATCAAATGAAGAAAACTTCAAAGTTTGATATGGAAAAGAATGTTAAAGCCTCACCCCTTGAAGTAAAAGAAGCCTATCCTAAAATTAACTAAGCTTTTGAATCCTTTGAGACAGAAGGAGTCTATCTAAAAGTCAACTCGACTTTCAAGCCAAATGCTTACTCATTTCCAAGCAACCCAAAGCTTGAAGTTGATCAGGATAAATTGAAAGAGCTTAAGAGGTGATTAACCCAACATATTACTGAGAAGATGAAAATGCTCGAAGGGTATGACGGATTTGAGTAGGTTGGTACAATGGACTTCTCTTCTTATGACTATGGAAGCTTCTTAGAGAAATTTAAAGTACCCTACTTTGAGAAGTACAATGAAATTGGGTGCCCTAGCTACACACTAGGTTGTATGTTCGAAAGATGGGAAAATATGTGCAATATGACTAGCTCATTGTCTAAACTTTTTAGGACAGCCTAACTAGCCCTGCTTTGACTTAGTGTGCCCAATTGGATCTAAATTAGGTAAATACATGCGAGAAGCTAACTAGGGCATTTTATGACCAATATAAGTTCAATGTCGAAGTGGCATCGACTATGATAGATTTGGTTGCCCTGAGGAAGAGTCATAATGAATCTTTTAAAGAATATGCCTAAAGGTAGAGGTCCTTACCTATAAGGGTGTCTAACCACATGATCGAGAAAGAGCTGATTTTAGCTTTTATCAACACTCTCAAGAAACCCTACTTCTCTCACCTAATCAATAAGCCTCTTCTAGTTTTGTAAAGGTAATAGTAGCAGGATGTCAAATTGAAAGTGATGTCTACTCCAACAAATTACAAGAACCATTAGATAAAAGACCACCTTCTACTAAACCCACTACTAGCAAGCTTAGAGAAGCTACTGTCGGCATGGTTAATTCAAATACTAGGCCTAACACTCGGGTCTCTTTCAGGGCACATTCTTTATCGGCTCAATAGTAGTTCAGAAGCTAACCGCAAATCAATAGGGCCCCAAGGCAATTCACCAAAACACCTATCCCTCTTAGTTAGGTGCTCGAAAAGCTAAGGAGGGATAATCTGCTCCACTCTAAGCCTCGTAATGAAAGGTACATGCCAAGAGTTTTTTATCTTAATGCAAAGTGTCAATATCATCTGAGGTAAGTGGGTCATTCAACAGATTCGTGCTAGAGATTAAGAGATAAAATTTAAGATTTAATCAACGAAAGTACAGTCTAACTAGATTTCGTAGAGGCTCCAATTCCAAACATCAACAATAACCTCTTGCCTAACCATAAGCTCAGCATCAAAATGATATTTGACGACTCAAATCCTGCCATTAACATGATTAGTTCCAATTGAGAGCCCAGGGTCTATAGATTCTATAAACAAGGGGAAAAGCAAATTCCACAGACTAAAAGGTACACCTTCCATATGTTTTTAGCCTTTGAAAATTATAAAACTGCCCCTCTCAACTATCAGGCAGTAAATTAAGGGTAATTGAGCTCACTTGTAGAAGGGATTACCCACTCTAGTAGAATTTACAACCTAAAGGAGAACCTGAAAAAGAAAATTGTGTTGGAAAGGCTAAACAATAAATCGATCGAATATAAAGAAGGATTGTCTGCCTTCACCAAAATAATCAAGTCTAGTGAGTATAAAACAATGGATCAACTCGCTAAGACTCTAGTATAAATATCTCTCATGAGTTTATTGATGGCGTCGAAATTGCATTGGGAAGCTTTATTCATTATTTTGAGGGAAGTCAAAGTCCCTCGTGAAATGATAGTTAAAAGAATAGGGTATGTCACCAACTTTATCCTTACCATAGATTAGATTTCTTTCTTTGCTGAGGAACTGGGCGAAGAAGGTAACTAATACACCAAGCCTCTCTTCATAATAGTAAGGGTGAATAACATCATTACAACAAGAGTCCTCATCGATAACAGATCATCATTAAATGTCTGCCCTTTTGCTACCCTGGATCTATTAAGCATTAACACGACCGCAATCAAGCCAAATTCGATAACAATCAAGGCTTTTGATAGGTTTAGAAGGGAAATTATAAGAGAGATCAACCTATCGATTGATATTAGCCCATAGACTTTCAACATCCGATTCTAAGTCTTAGACATCTTAAGGACCTTCAACCTGTTATTAGGAAGACCTTGGATACATTCAGCAAGGGTTATACCTTCAAGCCTGCATTTAAAGGTTAAGTTTATCTCAAATGGTTAGGTCATAACGATTCTGGGTGACCAAGATTACGAAATATATAAAGAAACGGCCATACCCTACATTGGTATTGAGGAGTAGGAGGACTTTAGGCTCTAAATATTTGAAGAAGTGTGTATGGTTACCAATTGAAACAAAGGTGAGAGGCCCAATTTTAAAGAAGGTCAGGTCGGTACCTATAGTCTTGGTTATGTCCCAACTCTAGTAGATAAGCTACGAAATATGCAAGTGAGGGGAAAAGGAGGTGACAAATTGTATCACATATCGATAACCTTCCTACCATTGTCAAAAAGTTTCATTCGAATTGATGTCCAGACTTCAAAGCTTGCCAAAGAAGATACCTCTAGCAGGAATAAAATAGCTGGCCTGTTCTATATGTCCCAACACTTGAATAATTGGTTCTTTATCTCTATAAATAAGAATAAGTCTTCTCCAGGGTAAATGATGAATCACATTTAGTATTTATAGAGTTTTATAATAATTATCTTCATTCTACAATATTGTACTCAAAAGAATTTCTTCTAAATAAAAATCACTCTTTCTTCTCTTCACTCATTCCTTACCTACACTCTTTCCTTTACATGCTTTTTGCCCAAATCTAATGCTTTGAATAAAGGCCATGGATGCCTTGTGCAGATAGGTGATGAAAAAATTTATATCACTTCCAGCCCTCTTGGGTTAGTCATTCAGAGTGATGTCAATGACCATAGTGACGTGCAAGAAAACTGATAAAGACATGAAATGAATAGAATTTCCATTGATAAGCCAATTGAAACAGTTAATGTTGGAATTGATGACAACCCCAAAGTATTGAAAATTGGAGGGAATTTGAAAGAAGAACAAGAGGTAGAAATGATTGTAATACTAGCTAAATACTAAGATGTGTTTGCCTGGTCTTATGATGATATGCCCGAGTTAGATCCATTAATCATGGTTCATTGTCTACCCACAAGAGAAGATATCAAACCCAAAAAGCAGAAGGTAAGAAGGCTGCAATCAAACGTCTTGTTGAAAATTAAGGAGGAAGTCAAAAAGTTAATGGAGGTCGGTTTCATCAATGTATATGATTATCCTGAGTGGGTAGCTAACATTGTGCTAGTAACGAAGAAGAACGAAAAATTCAAAGTATGCATGGATTTTTGAGACCTTAACCAAGCAACCCCTAAAGATAATTTCCCCATGCCCCATATTGACGTCTTGGTTGATAACATAGTCAAAAACCATCTTTTCTCATTCATGGATGGGTTCTCTAGATATAATCATATTCAAATGTTCAAAGAAGATAAAGCTAAGATGACATTTATCATAATTTGGGGCACATTTTGCTATAAAGTAATGCCTTTTAAACTCAAAAATGCCAGAACGGCTTATCAAAGAGCCATTGTTGCAATCTTTCATGACATGATGCATAAAGAAGTTGAAGTATATGTTGATGATATGATTACAAAGTCCAAGGAAGGAGAAAATCATGTGGATAATTTGAGGAGATTGTTTGATAGGTTGAGAAAATTCTAATTGAAGCTCAACCTAGAGAAATATACCTTCAAAGTGACTTTAGGGAAATTATTGGGTTTCATAATTAACCAAAGGGGCATTGAAGTAGACCCTGATAAAGTCAAAGCAATAGTTGACTTACCCCCTCCACATACACTCAAAGAAATTAGAGGCTTGTTAGGCCATTTGAACTACATAGCCCGATTCATATCTCAACTCATAGACAAATGTTGTCTCTTGTTTAAGTTTTTGAAAAAGGACGCCAAGATAAATTAGGATGAAGAATGCGAGTGAGCCTTCATAATGATCAAGGAGTACCTCATGAACCCGCCAATTTTGGTAGCTCATAAATTTAGGAAGCCCTTATTTCTATACTTGACAATATTAGCAGAATCCATAGAGTGTATGCTCGACCAAAAAGGCAAGGAAGGAAAAGAATGGGCTGTATATTACTTAAGTAAGAAATTTACTGAAGGAGATTAGAAATATTCAAAAATTGAAAAAACCTATTGTGCTTTAGTCTGGGTAATGTATCAGCTTAGATAATACATACTTTATTACGAAGTTAAATTGTTGATTTAACATGATCCCCTAAAATACTTGTCAAACAAACCGACCCTAATTGGCAGAATCTGAAAGTGGTAAATGTTACTACTAGAGTTTGATATTATGTACGTGAATTGAAATTCTGTCAAGGGGCAAGCTCTAGCAAATCAGTTAGTAAAGAATCCCTTTGATAATACCCTCCAAGAGGTACAAGTCAATTTTCTTGATGAAGATATCTTAGCAGTTGAAGAAAGTTCTAATAAAGGAGAAGATGATCAACTACTGAAATGGAAGATGTTCTTCAATGGGGCAGCTAACGTATCTAAGTGTGGAATTGGGATAATACTGATATCCCCTGAAGTTACGTAGTACCCCATGGTTGTAAGGCTTGTTTTTCTATATACCAATAATATCGCTGAATATAAAGCATGCATTATGGGACTCAAAATGGCCCTAGATAAAGACATTCAAGAATTAGAAGTGTATGGGGACTCTTCACTTATTATCGGCCAAGCTCATGGAGAATATAAGATGAAAGATACTAAACTAGTACCTTATCATCAGCACTTAACTAAATTGAGAGAGAAATTCAAAGAATTCACTTTCAATCACATACCGAGGACTTAAAATCAATTTGCTGATGCATTAGCCACTTTAGTAGCTATGATCTAAATATTTGATGGAGTTGAGATTTAGCCCCTTACCATTGAACTTAAAGAAAAGCCTACCTTCGGCCTAGCAATTGAAGGTACAAATGGCGAAAAGCCGTAGTACCATGATATTAAAATGTTCCTATAACAAGGCACATATCTTGAAGAGGCTGAGAAAAAGGATAGAAGGACAATTAGGAGATTGGCTACCTAATTCTGAATAAGCGAGTCTAATTTGTACCAGTGATCTTTTGATGGCACACTTTTAAGGTATATAGGCAATAAAGAGGCCGAGATTTTGATAAAAGAAGTACACAAAGGAATATGTGACCCTCATATGAACGGTTATATGTTAGTTAAGAAAATTATGAGCCTAGGGTATTACTAATCAATAATGGAAAGTGATGCATCAAACACGTTAGACATTGTCATTTATGCCAAGTTTAAACAAATAAGATAAATGCCTTGCCTCAAGAATAACACATACTCTCAGTGCCATAGCCTTTTTCAATATGGAGAATAGATATCATCAGCCCAATTACTTTAAAAGCATCTAATAGGCATCACTTTATACTAGTTGCCATTGACTACTTCAGCAAGTGGGTTGAGGCCTCATCCTATTCGAGTGTTACTAATGGGGTTATAGTTAAGTTCATCAAGAGAGATATCTTGGCTCGATATGTAACTCATCCTATTCGAGTGTTACCACTGATAATGACACTAATCTCAATAATAAACTTATGTGAGAGTTATGCCGGTAGTTTATGATCATTCACAAAAACTCTACACCTTATTAACCCCAAATGAATGGAGTTATTGAAGTAGCCAATAAAAACCTTAAAAGAATAATAAACCAATAAGGATTCTTTGAACATTGTATTTCCATTTAGACTATATGACCGATATTTTACGATTCTTTCCCCTAACAGTCTTTTAAGCCAATTCATAAATCGCTTACCTTCTACATTATCTTTTAGTGCTTAGTTAGCCCTTAAAGGTACTATCTTAACTTAGTTCGTTTCTCATAGCAAGCCCATAGGGTGCTTCTCTTCACTAAGTTATCTTACCGAACCTAGAGGGTGCTTTCCCTCACCAATATTCTTTTAGTAAGCCCATAGGGCACTTCTATTCACCAAGTTGTCTTAGTGATCCCACAAAGCGCTTTCCCTCACCAATATTCTCGTAGTGAGCTTATAGGGCCTCTTCTCTTTACTAAGTTGTCTTAGTGAGCTTATAGGGTACTTTCCTTCACTAATATTCTCGTAATGAGCCCATAAGGCATTTCTCTTCACCAAGTTCTCTTAGCAAGCCTATAAGGCGCTTTCCTTTACCAATATTCTTCTAGCAAGCCTATAGGGTGCTTTTTCTAAGTCTAATTCAGGGTTGATAATCCCCTAAAGACGTTTCCACTTAGGTTAGTGAGCTTAGAAGAGTACAATCAGGTTTTCCAAATCAACTCCAACTTAGGGTTGCTAGTCCCCTAGAGACACTCCCATCTAAGTTAGTAAGCTTAGAAGAGCACAACTAGATTTTCTAAATCGATTCTAGCTTGAGGTTACTAATCCCCTAGAGATGCTCCTACCTAGGTTAATCAACTTAAAAGAGTACAACTAAGTTTTGTGAATCGTTTCCAACTTAGGGTTGCTAGTTTCCTGGAGACGCTCTTGCTTAGGTTAGTGAGCTTAGAAAAGCATGACCAAATTTTCCAAATCGATTCTAGCTTAGGATTGCTAGTCTCCTAAAAATGCTCTTACCTAGGTTAGTAAGCTCATAAGAGCACGACTATGTTTTTCAAATTGATTCTAACTTAGGGTTGCTAGTCTCTTAAAGACACTCCTACCTAGGTTAATAAGCTCAAAAGAGTACAACCAAGTTTTTTGAATCAATTCTAGCTTAGGTTTGCTAGTTCCCTAAACACGCTCCTACCTAAGTTAATGACCTCAGAAAAGTACTACTAAGTCCTCAACATCTCTTTAAGGTCTCAGCTAACTTAAGGAGTGCTTCGTTTATTCACCCAAGTTAGTCAACTCAAAAGGGCATAAACTTTTTTTCAAACCAATCTTTTTAGTAAGCTCTTAGGGCACTAGAATTTCTTAATCTCACTCGGCTAACTCTTAGAGCACTTCCTCTCTCTTTCACCCTTAACCAAATCCTTAGTAGACTAAACTTGGGATAGCTAGCTAGTTGTAGCACTCCTTAGGACAAATTCCACCCTTGGGGCATAAATAATGTCTATTTTGTCTTTGTGTTAAAGTTTTACTCAAATTTCACTATAAAAAAGAGCAGCTGTAAACACTCCATTCTTGCTCCCTTTTTATTTTTTTTTAGAATTTTTAGGATAGGGTAAAGGGTCCTAATTTAGGAAAGAAAGAAAAAAAAAAAAGAAATTTAGAAAAAAGTTGAATAAATAGAAAATTTAGAAAAAATACGAAGAAATAGAAAAATTAAAAAAGCGCAATAAATAAAAAATATAGGAAATTACAAAAAATAAATAGAAAATTTAAAAATAAATAATAATAATAATAATATGGTTTTTAAGATAGTTTAATAGAGAAGAATTTCTTTTTTTTTTAATTTAATTTTAGTTTTTAAGGCCTAAAATAATAAATAGGAATTTTTGGGCATAGGCTTAGATGTATACCTAGATTAGGGTAACCTATTCCATATATGCAATTTAATTGCATATGTGGACAAAGCACAGACCAACGGCCTAATAAAGAAACCACATACACATAGAGTAGACTCACATTCAATCCTTAGGATAGGCGTTTAGTTCCTTTTCTTTTTTTTTTCCTTGAATTGGACACATATTAGCCTACTATTGGTCGATACATTCTCTTTCTATCTCTTTCTCCCTATTTCCTTCATTTTCTCATGCAATATCCGCCAAACTAACCTACTTCAACACCATTTTTTATCTAATTATCTTTGTAATTTCAACAAATTAATAGTGAAATCGCGAAGTATAATTGGAGTACTGCACAATGAATCTAAAAACACGCTTCAATTCATTCATTAATGGGGTCAAAAAATGATTTTAAAAAAAAAAAAAAAAGCTTAAATGCCCCCTTTTGAATATCCATGATTTGTGTTGTCCAATGAATACTGAAGTTTCCATTCGACCTTTATGGTAAAAGCAAACCTCGTAGATTCGATTTTAACCAACATTCAACTCCAATTCGCATCCAATTTGGAAATCGAATTGTGGGTCATCCACCCTCATTCAATTTTGGTTGATGGATGATTGATGAGTTGCCATCTTCAATTCAAGCTCCTAAACTATAAAAGGAGCTCAAATGAACAGTAGAGGGGAGCCAACTCTCATGATAAAAAACTCTCTCACTTACGAACTCATTCACAATCTCAGTCTGTCTCTCTCTAACCTATAGTTACAACTTCTCTCTAACTTGAAGTTGCGCTTAAAGCTAATCAAGCAAAGCTAATTAAATGGCCAACATCACGAAGCCCTAAGCTTTCTAATGTGACCCCTTTCACTTGGCATTGTAACCGCTAGCGCCCTCTATTGCTAAACCCTAACCGCCATGGCTCTACTATCTAGAACACCACCCACCACCACTTTTGACCAAGAATTAACTTTACGGCTGAGCTTGTAACATCTAAAAAACAAGAACCTAATACCCTATTCAACTCTAGTAGCCACCACCCACGCTAGTCGCAACCGCCACTCACTATCCAACACCAACCCCAAAACGACCACTATTGGCCATGGCACTTCCCCTCCACCCACTATTTTTGATAAAGTGTGCATAATAATGAAGTCTCCCTCTTAAAACACCGTAGAAAACCCCCACAACCACCTAGGTAGCCGTTGGTCCTTCCTCTTGTGCATGACCCAAATTTGACTCGATCGGATACCTAATATCCGACTTGCATACTGCTCTTGACCTGACGACAACTCGCTCCAACTAACTCCCCTCATTGCAACCTTGGTTTGGCCTTCTTTTATTTCAGATTTGCTTTATTATTATTAGTATTATTTATTCCATGTACATGTAAATGTAAATAAAAAAAAAAAAGAAGAAGAAAGAAGAGAAGAGTAGGGAGTTTAGTTCATTTTTATTTTTATTTTTTATTATTTAGTTGTTTCTTTGGTAAAAATGCAAAAAAAAAATGGAAATAAAATGAAATAAGAAAAAGGTAAAGTAGTAATAAAACCATTTTATAACTTAGAATGTCATTTTTCAAAAATAAAAATAAAATAAAATCAATTTTCTTTTTCAAAATCAAGGCCTTTTAGAATTTTCAAAAAAAAAAAAAAAAAACAAATTTAGGATCCTTTAGAAATTTTCCTTAAATAAATCAACATGGCTAAAGAGACATAAACTTGGTTGTTTTTCAAATTAAAACAAACCAACCTGTTAAGATTTTTCAAAAGAACTACATACGTATGATCCCGAATAGCAAATATATAAGTACTTATAGGGTAATAGTAGAAAATAAAAGTTTTTTTTTTTTAGTTTTTCCACTATGATTTAGTGTAAAATTTCTCCAATTTAATAGTGTCCAATTTGTTAAATTAATCATAGAGTCTCGTTTTACAAGATAATTTTTAAATCAGGTGATTTTAGAAATTAAATCTAAAATTAGAAAATTGACGGTAGCCGTAAGGGTTTAAAGAATCTAACCCCTGGACTCGATTTTCTAGTTTTTAAAACCTTTTATAAATTTAGTTTTATCGAAAAAGACTACCAGGTAAATTATAACCAATCCACTTAACCCAATTGGTTATAATTTAACTCATTTTCTCAACTCCAGTTGGATAACTACTCTAAAACATTTTCAAAATACAAAAAACCAGTTTTTTTTTAAACCTTAGTCGAGCGTTAGTATTAAACATGTAGGATTTAATGTTGATTAATTTAAAGAAAAATAATTTATAAAAAATCAGGAGAAAAACCTAGCTTAACAATCGAACGACATTTGCTTCATAGAGGTATGGTCTAAAGCTAAAATAGATGGATTCATCATGGTGAATACCTAATATTTCCGTCCAAGTTAGTTCAATAAGAAGCCCCGACCATAGATGGGTACTTACAAAACTATGATCAAGTGTATGAAAATCAAGTTGAAAATGACATGTTGGAAGACATAACTCATCATGATATAGATAATGAGGATGGCCTTTTAGACAATAAAGGGTTAGAAGAAGATAATTTGGATGATTGGAGTGACATATTTGAAGATGCAAAGCACGAGGTGTATCCTTGATGTACAAAGTTCTCTCTTCTCTTGGCTATTATCCAAATGATGAATCTAAAGGTTAACGATCATCAAAATGTAGAGAGTTTTAATGGCTTGTTGTCATTTGTCAAAAGCCTATGACCTGACAGTAAGAAATTACCCACTTCTTATGACAAAGCAAGACACATGTTAAGAAGACTTGGTATGGACACAAACTTAATTAATGCATATCCAAATGATTATGTTTTGTTCAAAAAGGAGTTTAAGAATTTGAACTATTATCCTTAGTGCAATGCACCAAGGTAGAAAGAAAGGACCAATAGACATAAGAAGAAGGTTATAGAGAAGGTTCTAAGGTATTTTCCATTAATACCTTGTTTGCAATGCCTATTCCTATGCCGAAAGATAGCTTTAGATATGACCTGGCATAAGGATGGACACATTTTTGAAGAAAACATTCTTAGGCGCCCATCTAATTCCTAAGAATGGAAGCACCCAGATAGCAATTTCCCTGAATTTAGAAATGAGGTTCAAAACATATGATTAGGTCTTGCAACCGAAGGCTTCAATCCATATGGTAGTTTGAGTATGTCATATTGTTTATGGCCAATACTTATATTTCCCTTTAATGCTCTACCGTGGAAATGTATGAAAGAGGCATATTTGTTCATATCATTACTAATTCTAGAACCAAGTCCACTTGTTAAAGATATTGATTTTTATCTTCAGCCACTGATTGATGAGTTGATGCAATTATGGACATATGGCATTCATACACTTAATGTTGTATCAAGACATTATTTTCACATGCAAGTTGCTTTGTTTTGGACAATTAATGATTTACCAACATTCAATGATCTTTTAAGAGGGAGTACTAAAGGGTATAATGCATGTCTTATTTGTAATGTCGATGTGACTAATGGATTTAACCAGAGTAAAATTCACTACATGGGGCATAGGCGATTCTTACCCATGATGCAATCCATATGGCATAATACCAAAGAGTTTAATGGGGGAATAGAGATGACACCAACACCTCGCATATTATCAAGTGATGAAATTTTGATGCAATTGTCTAGATATGAAGATGTGGTTCTTAGTAATCCACCTAGTATTATAAAGAGGAGGCGGAATGAGGATGGAACCAACTGGAGCAAGAAAAGTATTTTATGGCAATTGCCACATTGGAAGGAGTTGGAAATAAGATATAACCTTTATGTGATGCATATAGAAAAAGAAAAAAAAAGTTTGTGATAGTTTGGTGGGAACATTGTTGAACATTAAAGGTAAGTCCAAAGATACCAATAAGGCTAGAAAGACATTACAAGGGATATGAGGGAGGTATGTTGTTTAATTAAGGATGTGAAACTTCCAGATGGGTATGCTTCCAATATATCAACTTGCTTAGGTCAATTAGAAGCAATGTTAAAAGGTTTGAAGAGCTATGATTGTCATGTGTTTCTTCAATGTATTTTATCGGTAGTTCTACAAGGCTTTCTTGATAAGCCCATTTATGATATGGTCTATGAAGTATCTCATTTTTTTAAGGAACTATGTGCAAAGGAGATGTAAGTGGACATCTTGGAGTTTATGGAGCACACCGTACTCATAACATTATGTAAGTTGAAGAAGATTTCCCACCGACATTTTTTAACATCATGATTCATTTAATGATTCATTTGGCAAGGGAAACATGGTTATGTGGCTCAATTTAAGATAGGTGGATGTATCCTATGAAGCAGTATTTAAGCATTTTGAAGGAGCACGTTAAGAACAAGTCTTAGCTAGAGGGTTCTATCATAGAAGCCTACATTGTTAAGGAAAGTGTTCTATTTTTCTCCTTATATTTCAACAATATGGAATCCATAATAAATAGGCCTCCTAGGTACTAGGATGGTGCTGATGTGCCAATACGATTTTCAATGCAAGTATTTACATAAGAAGTATGGCCTATAAGTGCAACTACCTATGTTGACATGGATGAGGAAATCAATAAAAAGCATCAGACTGTATTAGACAACTATGAAGAGGTTCGATCATATATAAGGTAATCATTGCCTGACTTCATTTCATTTAATTTCCTATTATTTTCTTACAAGTCGATTCTAATTGAATACCTTTATTTAGTTAGTTTGAACAAGAATGCTTTTGCTTGGCTTTGGCGATATTAATCAATTACTGCCAACACATTTTGCTGGGTGGTTTAGAAATAAGATAAGAATATCGTATTTGTAGAAATTTTTATTACACTCGAGGATAAAACAACTTTAATAACCACTCGACATTGTTTGACTAAATCATGCAACTCAAATCATATGGTGGAGCATAGGTCTCAAGTGAGTTGCAAGCACTTTCTTAGGGTATTAGCAACTGTATTGCAGTTTATAGTGGCTGTATAGTGAGTAAGGTGAGATTTATCACTACATTTAGGGAGGCTAGCTTAAAAACACAAAATAATGGGGTCTCTATCGTAGGGGAACACAACGGACATCCAATAATTTCTTATGGGATTTTAACTAATGTTATACAACTAAAGTATTTTAGGAATTGTAGAACGTACCTATCCAAGTGCTAGTGGTTTGACACTAATCGTGACAAACCAAAGTGCATAAATGGGGACATAATAAGGGCAAGTAGAACATGGTATGATAACGATCCATATGGTCTTGCTGACATGTGGAACAAGTATTTTATCTAAGAGACCTAAAGAAACCTAAAGGTAATTGGAAAATTGCTCAAAAGGTAAACCATTGACACTTATATGATCAAGCACACTACCAAACAAATGATGAGGTTAAAATGAGATAACGGATCAACCTAAAATTGAGGAAGCATTACATAAGATATAAGCATACCTTGATCGATCCCTATAAATAGTATGTACATGGATCTTGGAAGTTTGGCTGGAATTCCAGGATCAAATGAAAATCCTAGTGTAGCAAATGACAAAGAGAACCGTACAAATGGAGATGGACGTAGGGCATTAGAGTAATTATATTATGCTTAGTATAGTGTCTTTTATGTTACGTTGATGTAGACACTTAATTTTTGCTTTCTCATTTTTTTTTTTTAAATGGTCCTAATTCAAAAGTTAAAATAAAATAAAATAATAAATAAATAAAATAAAAAATTTGAAAAATGATAAAAATACAAACAAATGAAAAAAGAAAAAAATATATGAAGATTTTTTTTTAATTTTTAGAAAGTAAAATATTTTTAGGTCAATCAAATTGATTTTAATTCGATTCAAATAGTTTTAGAGAGTTGCATAATTTAAGTATAATTTAATTATACTAAATATCAAGATATAGGTTAATAGCCTAATGGCAAAACATATGAACATGGTATTGGGTTAGCTTAAGGTCATGAGTTTAAATCTCACTAGGCATATATGTGTCTTTTTATTTTTCTTTATTTCATTTACAAAAATCGTTGAGCATAGGGGATTTAAATATAATCAAATCTTTTAAATTTAATGCGATAAAGATATAAGATATTCAAATCTATTTGATCTTTTAAGATTGATATGATTTGTTTTCCAAACTTTATATATCCATTATGCGGCATAAAAAAACAATTACACACTCCTTTAAATCAATTGAGCATAGGAGATTTAAATTTAATCAAATCTTTTGAATTTAATACGATAAAGATATAAGAAATTCAAATCTAATTTGATTTTTATCAAATCGAATTTGAATCGATATAGAAGATTCAAACTAATTTGATTTTTATCAAATCGGATATGAATTGATATAAAATATTCAAATCTATTTAATCTTTTAAGATTGATATGATTTATTTTCTAAGCTTTATATATCCATCAGCATAAAAGAACAATTACACACTCCTAGAGGACCGAAGTCTTCTTTCTCCATCCTCGCATGAACAGCAACCAAGCAACAAGACCAACAACCAAGGCTTTCATAGTACAGTAAGTTCCATCATCAACAGCACCGAACCAACCCCTTGTCCTACTGCACTTCACGTAGCAGCCGCAACTCCAATCAGTACGAGTACCGTCTACGGCTGCTGCTGCATGCACGACTTAACTACACATTGTGCACACGAGCACGACTAGCATACAATCCACTTCCAATCCCCACGCCACACTGCTGCAGCACTTCAACTGCACTCCAGGCCGCACGACAAGCCCACTTGCACGTCCCACCCACTGCACTGACCAGATTCACACACACACGGAATCGGCTTCTTACTGCATCGACTAGATTTACAAACACAACAGTAAGCCACCTCCCGTCACGCCACATTTGCAACAGCATAAAACTCCACACGTATGATCCAAACAGCCCCACTACACAACCGCTCTTCCCCTAGTCAATCACAACCGCATGACAGCAGAACATTCCAAGCTATGCCTCACTAATAAGCACGTGACCACAGCCCAAGCATAGCAATCCAATACAGCAAACTCTAACACCAAACAACAACGGCACAGCAAATTCCATTGATGCATGACCAAGTACACTCTCTAGCCCTCGCCTACAGCAAACGCTGAAGTTTGCAACAGAACATGTTGACACGTCACAGATCAACTGTACCCCAACTACACTCCCGGTCCACTCCACCATATACATACACAGCTGCACACACGATCAGTTTATGCGCCCATACACTAACCCGACGACCAAGCACTACATACTGTGACCACCGACAGCAGAACATGCTAACCCCAACGTCACTGATCCATACAAGCCACGCACATTCACTAGTTACACCATTGACAGCAGAACATGCTACACACACACGCCATAGTAGCTACTTCACAATTGTACACCCACGCCCACTATTGGTCACTACACAGCCAAAAAGCCAATTTCAGGTTTTTTTATTTTAATTATATTATTATTTTATAGTTACTAATTTATGTTGATTGTCTAATATGTAAATAGATATATATATATATTAGCTTAGGTATTTTTTAGCATTAAGTTTTTTAGATTCCTCACATAGAAAATTAATTTTTTAAAAAAAATAAAAATTAATAAAAGACCCTTTGTTTTTTTTAAAAAAAAAGGACATTTAGAGATGTTTGATAAAAAAAAAACGCTTGAAAATTAGGGCCCTTTTAGAATTTTATTTGAATAAATTAAATTGATAAAAAATGTAAACTCGGTCAATTTTCAAAATTAAAATAAACAAATATACTAAAGTTTTTGAAAAGAACTACGGTCGTTTAATTCTAACTAACGGATATGTAGATAGTTCTTTTTTTATTTTGGTTTTTATTTTTTATAAAAAAATATTAAGAGTAGGAAAATTTTGATGAATAAGCCTAATTTCGGAAAATAGATAGTGGTACCTATTAAACTTTAATAGATTAGCCCTCGAATTTGAAATCCTTTAGTTTTTATTAAATTAAAATAAAAGATTAGTAGCTAAATTATAATCAATCGACGCAATTGATTACAATTTCTTTTTTCTTCCCAACTTCTATCGAATGGCAATTTCAAAAGTTTTTTTTTAACTAAAAATAAACTAGAATTTCCCTATTTCCCTAGTCGATGATTAATACTAAATAGGTTAAGGTTTAATATTAATTGGAAAATAGGAAATTAAATTAAATAGAAAATCGAAAATTCAAGCTCGGTAGTTTGGCTACTCTACTAAAGACATTGTCAAGAAGGCTAACAACTAAAATTTCCCAAAATTAGGATTATTTTTCAAAAAAAAAAAAAAAACTTGAGTCGATTATTTTTTGTTTATTTATTTTACTTTATTTTTTTATATATTAACATGTTTGTTGCAATTCATCTAAGGGAGTTGTTTTAGGATTTCTTATTTTTTTATTTTATTTTTCTACATCATAAATACATGATAGATATGGTCAGAATCATGCTGTCTTAGGATTTCAAGAGGAGAGTCATTGTATAAGCTTAAGATGTTGTAGGGCAACCACCTTCTAGAACCGATCAAGCTACTCCACTTAAGTTCAGATGTGACTACATAACCGTTACCTTGAAATACATGATAGTCGTAGAATTTGAAAACCTTTAGAACCCACCCTTTGGATGCATGAAAACCATTTTAAAAAATTACAAGAATCCATAATGCGACAAACCTAAATAGTCTAAGGCAGTTGTGAAGTTATATTGCATTTTCCTTGTATAGTCCCGTTGTAATATTTCCTTGTAATAATTCCATGTAAAGTTTAAGATGGACTTTGATTGCAATTTTAATGTTTTTTAGATAAGAGTAGCTATATCAAGTTAAGGAGCTTTCGAATAGATTCATGTCCACCCACTTCATTAGCCTTAAAAATTACTCTAAACATGGTTCTGACTTTTTAACTCAATTAAGCAAGAATTTATTAGAAACAAGATTGGGCTTATCTTGTCCCTACAGAATACCCCTATAAATATTACCTTAGGCAGGCCTTAGTACATTTATAGGGGCTCGAATTTGTCACTTTTTGTTTAGGCCCACATCAATTGAGCCTAACCCTCGCAACGTAAATAATAAAAAAATAAAAATAAACAAATAAAACAACAAAATAAAAAGAATCAAACTTGCAAAATAATTTTAGGTAGTTGCCATTTTGCCAAGTATTCTACCGGTCAGGAACATTCATTCTTTTGGGATAAATTAGCACTTTGTAAATAGCTTTTCTCATTTAGAATAAATAGATATTTTCTCTGTTTAGTCTTTTATTCTTTATTCTTTAAAATTCCTCTTTTGTAAAAAAACCCTTAGTAGTGCCGTTCTATAGGTAAACAAATTATGTTGGCTTGTATATAGAATCTTAAGAAAGCAATCCTTCATGTACAATTTCATCACTCAAGCTCTGTGACATAAAAGTCTTAACTTTTTCTCTCTCTCCTTCAAAAAGAAAAAAAGAAAAAGAAGAAGAAGTGGCTAACGATTACAAATCCTTATGCCTTGAGACAAACATGAATCATATGGCCCATTAAGGTAGCCAACCAAACACAAACCCCCAGCCCATTAAGATTGTTAAACTAACTCAAAACTCTTGGTCCATCAAGTCCAACCACAAGCCAAGTCAAAATATGAAGCCATGAAAAACCATCCTAAGCTTGATCTTTAGTACAAACAAAAAGGGCAATTCATTAGTCTCTTTCACTTCAAAAGTCATTCGTTCAACTCTAAAAAATCGAGCTCGAAATCACACATGGGACCTAAAGGGAATCAAGACCTATAAGTATAGGGCAATGGGGTATTTGGTCTTTAAAATTTTATTTTGAACTCAAATTGAGTGAAAGTTATTGTTTCACAACTAGGGCATGTTTTAAGGAATTAGGGAGCAAGGTCAGTCATCACCCTAAGGCAAATCAATCTGTACGTAGGGAATTAGTAACTCACTTTTAAAAAGTTTAGAATGAAAAGAGGTAAGCTATATCCTATACACTAACCCTTAAACACTTTGAAAGTTAAGTGACGTTATGGTGAGGATATTTTGGACTCATTCCTTAAAAGAGATCCATTTTAAATTTGATATGTAGACCAAAAATAAAGTTAGGCATTCATTTTTAAATCCCAAACACAATTATCCTTTGTTAACCATATTGAATCGATTTAAAGTCCTTTCAAATGTAAACCCCATCAAGAACTACCCCATAATGGGGCAATTTGAAGGTTAGGGCCATTGATTAGGAGAGAAGGATAAACCTAACTTGTGCTTATCTTAGTAATAACAATTTAAGAATAATTTTTGTTTTGGGTAAATTTTTCTCTTTGAAGAAGAGCTAACACTTTTCCAAATACCTTAAAACCACACATACCTTACCTGAGCCCATATACTTGAAACCCATGGATTTAGGGCCTTAAGTCATCTAAAGACAAAGACTTGACAAAAGTGATAATTACTTCTGGGGAGAAAAAAGCAAGAACTAATGGGGCAAAGTGAGAAAGAGGAAAAGAAAAAAAAAACCTAAAGAATGAAAAAGGAAGAAAGACTTGAACATTAGGTTTGAAAAAAGCCTCAATCAAAGAAGGCCTAGAAGCCTAAGTTGCTCTAAAAACACAAGGGCCTAAATCGCATTCTCAACCACAAATACAAGGGCTTGAATCGCATTCTTGACCACAAACACAAAACCCCATATTTATTTTAGAATCACATTCCTAACTACAAACCCTATATTAATTTCAGAATTACACTGTAAATCATGAACACAAAATTTTCCTATCCATTTTGAATCACATAAGGCCTCCCTACTTTAAGCTCTTCCAATCTTAAAGAATAATTTATCTAAAATAAAGATTATTTTTGAAACTGGGGCAAGCACACATCTAGCTCATTCCTAAGGGTTCTTAACTTGTACATCTGGGTTGGATAAAAGTATCTCTTTCAAAATAGGCCATCTCATTAACCCCTTTTGAAACCATTTGACCAAAAGCTTAATTCATAATGTAGAACCCAAAAAGACCAGACAAATTGATCTAGACGTATCACTTCTAAATTAGACTGTAAGTTTTGGAATAGTAGTTAAGAGTGAAATCTAGATCGAAAGCGCATAAGGAAGTCCTCTAAACTAATCATGAGTTACCTTTTCCTTATGAAATGAATGACATAAGGCCTATCCGAGAAGCTTAGTATCAAGGCCAGAAACTAGGACGAATATGAGATACCCCACATGATTACGAAAGAAGGGGAGTTATACCACTTGTTCCTTAAACTAGAATTTATAACCGTTAGCAGACATTTAAGAAAAAAGATGAGAAACAAAAGAAGAAAGGAAAAGAGGGAGAGAAAGTAAAGGCTTATTATAAGTTTTTCCATTTACGTCAACCTTAGTGGCTAAATCTTCAATTCGGGTCATAAACAGTTTCTTACCAAATTCCTTGTTTAGTTACATTCCCTAATTTTGCTTCTTAGGGTTCTTAGCAAGCCCGTAGGGCACTTACCCTTTGCCCATTCTCTTTAGGGTCTTAGGCAGCTTAAAGAGCACTTCGTCCGCCTTGGTTAATTAACCCATAAGGGGGCATCACTAAGTTCTAATCATCTTTTAAAGTTTTAGCTAGCTTGAGCATTTTACTCGCTTTGGTTAGTCAACTCATAGGGGGTACGACTAAGTTCTTAATATCTTTTAGGGTTTTAGCCAACTTAATGAGCGCTTCGCCGTCTTGGTTAGTTAGCCCATAGGGGGCACAACCAAGTTCTCAACATCTTTTAGGGCCTTAGCCAACTTAAGAAATGCTTTGTCTGCCTTAGTTAGTCAACCCATAAGGGGAATAACCAAGTTCTCAATATCTTTTTGGGTCATAGCCAGCTTAAGGAGCACTTTGCTCGCCTTGCTTAGTCAGCCCATAGGGGGCATGACTAAGTTCTCAATGTCTTTTTAGGGTCTTTGCTAGTTCAAACAATGCTTTGCCTATCTTAATTAGTCAGCTTATAAGGGCACGACCAAATTCTCAATGTCTCTTTAAGGTCTTAACTAGCTCAAGGAGCACTTTACCCACCTTAATTAGTTAGCCCATAGGGGTCACGACCAAGTTCTCAATATCTTTTGGAGTCTTAACCAACTCAAGAAGCGCTTCGCCTACCTTGGTTAGTCAGCCCATAAGGCGCACGATTAAGTTCTAATCATCTTTTAAGGTCTTAGCTAGCTTAAGGGGCATTTTGCCCACTTTGGTTAGTTAGCTTATAGGGGGCACGACCAAGTTCTTAATATCTTTTAGGGTCTTAGCCAACTTAAAGAGCACTTCATCGCCTTGGTTAGTCAACCTATAGGAGGTATGACCAAGTTCTCAACATCTTTTAGAGCCTTAGCCAGCTTAAGGAATGCTTCACCTACCTTAGTTAGTCCACCCATAGAGGGTATGACCAAGTTCTCAATATTTTTTTGGGTTTTAGCTAGCTCAAGGAGTACTTTGTTTGCCTTGGTTAGTCAACCCATAAGGGTACGACCAAGTTCTCAATGTCTTTTTAGGATCTTAACTAGCTCAAGGAGCACTTTGTCCACCTTAGTTAATCAGCTCATAGGGGTTACAACCAAGTTCTCAATATTCTCTTTAGGGCCTTAGCCAGCTCAAGAAGCATTCCGCCCACCTTGGTTAGTTAGCCATAAGGAGTATAACCAAGTTCTTAATATTCTTTTAGGGTCTTAGCCAGCTCAAGGAGCACTTTGGCCACCTTAGTTAGCTAACTTATAGGGGGCTCGACTAACTTCTTAATATTCTTTTAGGGTCTTAACTAGTTTAAAGAGCGGTTTGCTTACTTTGGATAGTTAACCCATAGAGGGCACAACCAAGTTTTCAAATCTTTAGGGTCTTAATCAGCTCAAGGAGTACTTCGTCCACCTTAGTTAGTCATCCCATAGGGGGCATGATTAAGTTTCTCAATAACTCTTTAGGGTCTTAACCAACTTAAGGAACGCTTTACCCGCCTTGGTTAGTCAGCCCATAGGGGGTACGACTAAATTCTCAATACCTTTTTAGGGTCTTAGCCAGCTTAAGAAGTGGTTTGCCTACCTTAGTTATTCAACCCATAGGGGGTACGACCAAGTTTTTTTTTTTCAATATCTCTTTAGCGTCTTAGCCAACTTAATGAGTGCTTTGTTTGCCCTGGTTAGTCAGCTCATAAGGGGCACGACTAAATTCTCAATATTTTCTTTAGGACCTTAGCCAGCTTAAGGAACGCTACACCCATTTTGGTTAGTCAGCCCATAGGGGGTACGACCAGGTTCTCGATATTCACTTTAGGGTTTTTGCCAGCCCATAGGAGCGCTACCCTCACCATTATTCATTTTAAGTTTATCGTCACTAAATTCCCAATGGACCAGTCCTACGTTATATGGCTAATTGTAATGTTTGTTAAGGCAGAGTTATCCCCAAGATAAAAATAGTGTCTCTTTTATCTTTATGACAAAATTTTACTTAAACTTCACTACAAAGAAGAGTAGTTGTAGATACACAATTTTTGCCCTCTCATTTTTGTTTTTTTGTTTTTTAAAGGGGTCATAATTCAAAAATTAAAATAAAATAAAATAAATAAAAAATAAAATAAAAAATTTTAAAAATGCAAAAAAAATGAAAAAGGAATAAAAATTATAAAGATTTTTTTTAGATTTTTAGAAAGTAAAATATTTTTAGGTTAATTGAATTGATTTTAGTTCAGTTTAAATAGTTTTAAAGAGTCACGTAATTTAAATATAATTTAATTGTACTAAATATTAAAATATAAATAAATGGCCTAACAGTAAAACACATGAACAATGCAATGGATTAGCTTAAGGTTATAGGTTTAAATCTCACTAGATACACATGAGCCTTTTTATTTTTCTTTATTTGATTTGCTAAAATCAATTGAGCATAGATAATTCAAATCTATTTGATCTTTTAAGATTGATATAATTTGCTTTTTGAGCTTTATATATCCATCGCATAGCATAAAAGAACAATTACACACTCCCAAAAGAATCAAAGTCCTCTTTTTACATCCTCGCATGAACAACAACTATGCAACAAGACCAATAACCAAGGCTTTCATAGTACAGTAAGTTCCATCATCAACAGCATCAAACCAAACCCCTGTCCAACTGCACTTCACAGAGCACCGTCCACAACTACTGCTGCATCCACGACTCAACTACACATTGCGTGCACGAGCACGACTCTCACACAGTCCATGTTCAATCCCCACGCCATACTGTTGCAGCACTTCAACTGCACTCCAGGTCGTACGACAAGCCCATTTGCACATCCTTCAAATTGCACTGACCAGATTCATACACACACGGAATCAGCTTCTCACTGCTACTCGCTGCACCGACTTGATTCACAAACACAATAGTAAGCCACCTTCTCTTGTGCCACATTTGCAACAACACACAACTCCACACGCAGGATCCAAACAGTCACACTACACAACAGCTCTTCCCCTAGTAAATCACAGCTGTACGACAATAGAACATTCCAAGCCATGCCTCACCAGCAAGCATGCAACTACAGCCCAAGCACGGCAATCCAACACAGCAAACTCCTGACACCAAACAACAACGGCACAGCAAATTCCATCGATGCATGACTAAGTACGCTCACTAGTCCTTGCCTGCAGCAAACGCTGAAGTCCGTAGTAGAACATGTTGACATGTCACAAGTCAACTGTCCTCGAACTACACTCACAGTCTACTCCATCGTATACACATACAGCTGTACACATAATCAGTCCGTGCGCCCGCACACTAACCTGACGATTGAGCACTACACACGGTGACCATCGACAGCAGAATACGCCAACCCCAACATCACTGATCTACACAAGCCATGCACATTCACTAATTACACCATCGATTGCAGAACGTGCTGAACACATACGCCACAGTAGCTCCTTCACAACTGTACTCTAACGCCCACTATTGATCACTACATAGCCTAAAAGCCAATTTCAGGTTTAGTTTTTTATTTTTTTTTTAAATTATATTATTATTTTATAGTTACTAATTTATGTTGATTGTCTACTATATATATATATATTAGCTTAGGTGTTTTTTAGCATTAAGTTTTTCAAGATTCCTCAAATAGAAAATTAATTTTTTTAGAATAAAAATTAATAAAAGACCTTTTTAAAAAAAAAAATAGAACTTTTAGAGAGGTTTTATAAAATAAAAAAAACGGCTTGAAAATTAAGGTCCTTTTAGAATTTTATTTGAATAAATTAAATTGATAAAAAACATAAACTTTGTCAATTTTTAAATTTAAAATAAATCAACACACTAAAGTTTTCAGAAAAAATTATGGTCATTTGATCACGACTAATAGGTACTGTAAACACTCAATTTTTGCTTCATTTATTTTATTTTATTTCCTTAATAGGTCTTAAATTAGGAAAAACACAAAAAAAAAGAGGAAATTAAAGAAAATATATATAAAAAAAAAGAAATTTAGAAAATACAAACATAAGAAAAAGCATAAAAAAATAAAAAAAATTTGGAAAAATATCAAAAATAGGAAGTCTAGAATGAAAACCAAAAAATAAGAAAAACAAAAAGAAATAGAAAAATTGAAAAAAATAGAAAATTTTAGGAAATAACATTTTAATAAGATAGATTTTTTATTTTTGAAATAGGTTTAGAAGTTGGGCCATTAAACCTGAACTTAGATTTAAATCTAGCGCAAGCTGACCAAGTTCATATAAGTAATTTAATAGTATATATAGATAAAGCACAGGTCAATAGTTTAATGGATAAGTACTTGGATTTGATATCAGGTATGAGCATGAGGTCAAGGATTCGAATCTTGGTGGGAGCATACAAAGTTTTTTCATTTTTTTCATCACATCAGGGACCACTACATGTCAGGATCTAATTGCACCATGTGTCTTATCGAGTTAGTTGATGTGGTGCTACGTCAGCACTTTCCTTCTCTTTCTCTCAGTTTTCATCATTCTCTCCAAACTTTCCTCCACTTTCCCAGTCAAGAACAACCCACCCTCTTCACTTTGGAGCCAATTTTTGCACAAATTCATCATATACATACAAAATTTCTTGCACTAATCTTACTTATTGCATGGCCTACTATGAATTAGTATAAGAAACATGTCCATATTTGGTCATTGCGAGGATTAAATGAGTATTGAAAATTCGACAAAAACTTAATTTTCGAGCATTTTCAAGTAATTCGAATTTGAATTTTCCTTAATTTTTAGGTTAAATTCATGTATAAATAGAGGCTTAGGGATGTCTATGAACATAAACAACCTCGCACGAACAGTAGAAAACACCCTCTCTCTCTCTCTCTCTCTCTCTCACTCTAGCTCAACTACCGAACCCTCTCTCTCTTTGAATTCCTCTCTTTAGCCATCTTTGACTAAGCCCACCACTACGATCAAGCTCCCTTGAGCTTGGGCATCCGAACTTAACTAACCTTGACCGCTACCATACTACCTATTAATCACCACTAAACCACCACCGCTAAACCCTAACCACCATAACCCTTCTCCTCGAACCGCCACTTCTAACCCTCTTTGACTTAAACCAACCCTATGACCACTCTCCCTACGTCCCTAAACCCCTGAACCAACACCCCTCTCGTGCCTAACAACTCTAGAAACCGACCACCTAAGACCATTGACGACCACCTCAACTAAACAACCTAAAAACCACCCCTAACAACCTAAGCATTGAACCTACCCCCACCAATCCTAATCCAAAACTTACGAATACCCCAGTACTCGCTCATTTTAGTGTTTGAATTAAGTCGAGACACTACCCCTATGCGTCCTGATTGTGTAACTTGTGAACTATTGGAGCTAACTCGAAGACTCAGCTCGGATCCAACCCAAAATCCGAGACCAACTCCTTGATCCGACCTATACATCTCCAATCAACATTTAGTCCTATTCTTGTTTGCATTGTATTTGATTTAATTTGATTTATTTATTCATTTTGTGTGCATGTAAATGTAACCAAATGTAAAAAAAAAAAAAAAAAAAGGGAAAAAAGAGAGAAAAAGAAAAAGAAGGCAAAAAAAAAAAAGAAATAGGAAAGAATATAAAAAGAAAAAAGAAAAAAAATAGATTATTAATTTTAGTATAATGGAAATGGATAAAAAAGAAGTAAATAAAAAAGTATAGGATAAAGAAAAATAAATAAATAAATAAATAAGGAAAAATAAGAATAAATAATTGTTTTGTCACTTAGAAAAACATTTCTCCAAAATAAGAAAAATAAATTAATCCATATTCATATTTAGGGCATTTTTAGAATTTTTTCTCAAATAAACCAAATTGAATTAAAAACTTAAACCTGATTGTTTTTCAAAAATTAAAATCAATTAATCCACTATGTTTTATGTAAAAGAATTACGTATGTCTGATCCCAAATAACGAGTACGTAGACATCTATGGGGCGACAGTAAAAAGTAATTTTTTTTTTTAAATTGAGATTACTTTGTTTATCTAATTAGAGTAACAAATAGATAAGTTCTACTTCATAAAATTAAAAGGTGGTTTTTAAGTTTAATTTTAAATTTAGAAAGTTAATGATACTTGTAAGGGTTTAAAAATTATAACCCCCCGATCCAAATCTCTTATTTTAAAACCATTTTACAAAAATCGATTTTTATCAAAAGACCAATGGTTAAGTTATAACCAATTTCCCGACATCGGTCAAGTAGCAACTACAAAACATTTTCAAAGTATAAAAAACTGATTTTCTTTAAATATTAAATGGGTAAGGTTTAATATTAATTAGTTTAAAGAAGACCTAATTTGTAAAAAGAACTGAGAGATGAAAAACCAGGCTTGACAAACACGTAGGTACCTTCGGGGTAACGTTAAAATTTGTAGAAATTTAAGTTCTTTTTTTTTATTTTGGTTTTATTTTTCTTAAAAAAAATATTAAGAAAAGGACAATTTTGATGAATAAACCTAATTTCGGAAAATAGATAGTGGTATCCATTAGGATTTAATAGGTTAGCTTCTGAATTTGAAATCCTCTAGTTCTTATCAAATTGAAATAAAAAACTTGTAGATAAATTATAGTCAATCCACCCAATTGATTAAGATTTCTTTTTTCTTCCCAACTCTAGTCGGATAGCGACTCTAAAAGTTCTATTAATTAAAAAAAAAAAACTAGAATTTCCTAATTTCTCTAGTCGAAGATTAATACTAAATGAGTTAGGGTTTAATATTAATTGAAAAATGAGAAATTAAATTAAATAGAAAACTAAAAATTTAGGCTTGACAATTGAAAATGTTACTGCTTACTATGATTGTGTAATTTCTTCTTTTGATGTAACACTTTGAAAATGGTGTTACTAGATGGACTACAGAGAAGGCTACTTGGACATGTTGACTTTAGGGATGGAGGGCCACCAGTAGGAGTAGGGCTCAAGTGATGAAGATGTGCTAAATGATTAGGTGCATCACCAAGAGGATAATTAGGTTGAGCAGGCAATTTTTCATTATACTATTGAAACCATATTCTGGTTACCCCTTTTCGCAACTAAAAAAGGTGAAAGTATTGCTTTGGAATGAGCAGGATACCCCCTTGGATACTGTAACAAGTTTAGCGAGGTCGAAACGATGGACCCGTAGTCCTTACAGAGGTCATGCTATTGAGGAATTCTATCACAAGCACTAGCAATGGCCTCATCTCAAGTTAGTGAAATTTGGTGACGGTTATGTAATAATTGTAGAATGTGTTAATTTACTTGCAAGTAAAATACGCCTATACATTCGAGAGGACATATCGTTAATTGCTTGTGATAGCAAAGGGGGAGCATGGTGTGTGTTATCTTAAGAGGATTGAGAAATGGTGATTAGAAAGGCCATGGTATGTAAAACTCTCCTTGTTATTTGCTCTAGGCAAGACTAATTCTCTTTCTTAATGTCAAATCATATAATTTACTAATAATGTTTATACTATGACAACAAAATTTTGATGCTTACTGGGTAGGTAATCAGTACGGGTGGTAGGTGTTAAATACTAAGGGATCATAAGTATACATAAGTGAGTGATGCAACCTTCATAAACATTTTCTTTTGAATGGTGGACCTAATAGCACCTGTGATCATATACCTTTTTATTTACTGCATCATCTACAAGAGTGGTTAGTCATGTGCCATTTCCTTGAAAAGAATCCATACTGGGAGGTAACGTTTTATTCTTTACTTACATATGTAACTTATTGCATACCATTAATTTGCCTTTTGATTTAAATTTTTTCTACTAATTTTTTCCTTTATAGAAAAAACCTGCTACCAGCAATGCAAACCGAGCCAAGTAGCCATATACACGTACATAAGTGACTAATTCGTTCATGTATCAAAAGGAAAAACATGTACGTCACATGATAGTAATTTTGTTTCTGAATTTTACTTATAGCAAACTAATCTGGATACCTATTTTGATTGGGAATCTTGTAAAAATTAAATGCATTTGCCTCATTTGCATGTCCTCATAAGCATGTAGGTACTGATCAATGGATCAATGATGCAATGCATAATGCTTACATAAGTATATTTTCGATCGTTCAAAATTATTAGTCAAGTTACTTTAGTGAATGTCAAAGGCTAAATCTATTTATTTGTTTATTTTAGAATAAGATGCTCTTAAAAAAAAAAGATGAGTATGATCGGTTGGTTAAGGAGCAAGGAGCTGAACCAATATCAGAGGATAATATCATGATTGAGATTCTTGGCCATAGAGCTGGATATACCAAAGGTATAGGACATAGTGAACCTAAACCAAGTAGACTACGTATTGGCACTTGTTTTGAGTTCCCTCGTAGAAATTCAATTAAGGAATTAAGGGTTTTGTAAGAACAAAATGAAGCCTTAATAAAGAGGATAAAGGTGATGGAGCAAAGGGAGAGAGAGTGGAATTACATGTTTGCTCATTTTATGTCATCATACCCATTCCATACTAGGGCTATGTAAGGCAATCTCAAACTCCACCATCCTAAGCACAATAACTATCATCTTGTACTTAGTTCCCTTTTTAGTATGCACCATCTTGGATGTTTGGGTTTTTACCTAGTGGTCATTCTTCTTCATCCTTCTTTACCCCAATCTACCAAATTAATAAGACTTCTTCTAATATGAGAACTAGTAATTACTCTCCTCAAGGTGATGGAGTATATAGACTCCATCATGAACGTGTCGACAATTCTTCTTATGACAATTAGTTTGTTTATTTATTTATTTTTTCAATTTGTAATGTTAGCTTATAATTTCATCATTATTAATCATTACTACTCTTATATAATACACATTTTATATGTAAATTTATTTACATTAAATTTAGTATTCCAATGTTTATAGAATATGCATATATTGTTATATTATAAGACTTTTTGTCTCTTAATGTACAATAATATATGATCAAATTATAGTATATGCACATTAATATATACAGTAATGTATAATAAGTACACATCAACATCTAATATATAATTTCAAAATATTTTATATCGTACGTTTTTAGTGCAACTTTTTTCTTTTAAATACAACCTCATGGTTCTTTATGTCTTTTATATACTTTATTTTACCACACTTCCTTAGTGTAATTTTTTTTTTAAGAAAAAGGTACCTTTTCAATATTTACTAAAAGTTCTTAAAATACATAAGTGGTATTTATATTTTTTAATATTAGTTAAATATAAAAGAAAATAAAAATGATAAGAAATGCAAAGAAAAATAAAGTATACGATGTAAAAATCTTTAATGTTTCATTCCAAAATAAGATACGAACTTGAACTTTTCTTTTCCTACCTATCATGAAAGTGGAACTAGGAATATGGTAACGAAATGCCTGTTTGGCCTTTGGATTCTTAATGTGCAACCCAAACATATCATTTGAGTTTGGATCCTCGTCTATATATATATATATATATATATATATGTGGGATCTTAAAATAGTCTTTTAAATATTATTTTTATATGCATTTACTTTTTTATAAAGCATGAAAAAAAAATCCAAAAACATAAAATCTTTTCTTTTTATATTGTGTTTTAAAAAGTAGCTAATGGAATTTTTATTTTTTTCCAAAATAAGGAAACTATATTTTCAACACTAATTATTTAGCACACATTACATATAAAACAGTGTCTTTTTTTTTTTTGAAAAGCCCTTTACATTAGATAATATATATATATATATAAACACAAACACACTAGCGGATGATGCACCTGTGATGCATATACAGATTAAATAATATTAAATTTATATATTTATAATTTATCATTATCTATACAATAAAAATAATAATTTTTATTAAATAATATAAACATAGATTTATTCTTTGTTTCATATCTACATTCACTTTAAATCCTTTAATTTCTTACTTATTAACAAATCCGGATAATAGGCAGAAATTATCCATGCGTGTATGTTATGGGCGGATTCCTTTACTCGATCCCATATGGCACTTAACATTCTTGACTGCACTATGTAAGGTTAAGTCAACCTATAACACACTCACAAAGTTTAGAGAGAGAAAGTAAAGAGAGAAACTTTAAATGTAAGTTGTATTTACTCAAATGACTAGTACCTTACAACTGAAAGAGACAACCCTATATATACCAAAAGCCTTTACAAAATAATGGTTAAGATTAATTCAATCTAACGGTTACAATTGATTCCTAAATACCACACCTACAACTGTACAAGATTCTGGACTTCTTTGAAACCTTCTAGAACTTTGAAACCTTCTAGAAGCTTTTAGTGGGCTTAAGTTTTAGGAACCTCTTAGGAATGACCCATTTTGGGAGGTCTGTAACATTCTCCTCACTCAATCTGACGGTGCTCTTGTCACTCCTTCATAATAGAACTTTTGAATCTTGTCTTTAAATTACCATAGTGCTTCAATTAGTTCTCAATTGGCCTCACTCTATAGTCTTCCCTTCTGCATAACCATATACCCATGTCTAAGAGTTTGTCCATGTCGTCTTACGTGTCTATTAGCTATGATCTCTTCAACTTTTTTGTCAAATGAATCCCATAATACTATTAGGGCCCTTTGTGATATTGCTTTTATGGGGTCTTCCTCATCCCTATGAAATGGTTTTAGCATGCTTATGTGGAAAACCAAGTGGAATTTCAATCTAGATGGAAGTTCTAATTTGTAAGACACTCGCCCTACTCGTTTCACAACTAGGAATGGGCCTTTGTAGCACCTCATCAAACCTTTATGCAATTGATCCTTTGCATGTTGTATCAAATGTAACTTAACAAGCACTTGGTCACCTACTTGATATTTCATTGGCCTACGCTTCTTGTTTGCAATCTTCTTCATTCTCTTGATATCTTGGTTTAAGTATGTCTAAGCTAAGTCATGATTTTCTTATCATTCCTTTGCAAATTTATATGCAGGAGGGCTAGACCCCGTATATCCCATTGTTACCGTATTAGGAGTTAAGGGTTGCCTTCCTAAGACAATCTTGAAAGGACTTTGACCAATGGACTCATTCTTTTGTAGGTTGAACAAGAACTACACCACATCTAACAACTTGGTCCAATCTCATTGGTTAGCTCCTACAAAATGCCTTAAGTATAATTCCACTAGAGCATTCACCTACTTCGTCTAACCGTCCATTTAGGAATGAAAACTAGTTGAAAAGTTTAATTCGGATCCTAGAAGTTTAAACAATTCTATCCAAATTTTCCTTGTAAATTGCCCATCTCCATCACTCATGATGTTTCTTGGCAAGCCCTAACACTATACTACATGTCTCAGGAACAATCAGGTAGCCTCATATATCAAACAATCCTTCGTTTCTGGAACAAAAGTCGTATATTTTGACAACCTATCTACCACAACCATAATTGCACCATACCCTTCTGATCAAGGCAAACTTACAATGAAGTTTATGGAAACACTCTCCCATGGTCATTTAGGAATGGGAAGAGGCTCTAGTAGCCCCAGAGTTGCCTTATGTTCCACTTTGTCTTATTGGCACACAAGACAAGTCCGGACATAGCTCTCAATCTATTCTCTCATGTGTGACCAAAAATACTTCTCCTCTACTAAGACTTGGGTACGGTGTATTCCTGGATGACTTGCCCATTTAGAATCATAACACTCTTTAAGTATCTCCCTTCTTAGGTTCAAAGAGTAGGGTACATAAATTTGATGTCCCTTTGTGTATACTAATACATTCTCTTGCCAAAATCTCCTTGTTTTCCCTTCTTGACATTAGATCAATAGAGCTTTAGCTAGCTTATCACTCTCTATCTCCTTTCGAATTCTATCAACAAAGTTACTTTCGGGTTTATTGATGGCTACCAACTTAACCTTTCGGCCCAAAGCGTCCACCACAACATTAGTCTTACTTGACTTATGCTTAAGGTTGAAATTGAATTCCACCAAGAAAACCTGCCATTAGGCTTGCTTAGGAGAAAGCTTCTTCTGAGTTTGAAAATAGCTAGTATCCATAATGTCAGTTTTGACCACAAACTTCTTCCCTAACAAGTAGTGCCTCTATACCTAAAGACAGTGTACCATTGTCGTCATCTCCTTTTCATGCACTGGATATCACCTCTCTGTATCGTTCAACTTCCAACTTTCAAATGCCACAGGGTATCCTTCCTGCATTAAAACCCTTACAATAGCAAAATCACTAGCATCTGTACATACCTCAAAGGGTTTGCTAAAGTTAGGAAGGAGAAGGACTGACTCCTTTGTGATGCCAATCTTCATTGTCTAAAATGCCTGTCATCTATCCATAGTCCAAACCCAAGGGGTATTCTTTTTGAGTAAGTTTGTCAATGGGCTCACTATCCTTAAATATCCCTTAATGAATCTTCTATAGTAATTCACTAAACCAAGGAAGGATCTCAACTCGGTAGGCTTGGTAGGCTCCTTGCAATCCTAGATGGCCCGCTCCTTTCCTTTGTCTATTCTAATCTTTCTTCACCCCACTACATGACCAAGGAATGTCACCTCTTCTTATGCAAAAGCACATTTCTTTAATTTCATATATAGATAATTCCTTCTCAAGGCTAAGAATACCAAGCGAAGATACTCTGTATGTTCCTCCATCGTCTTACTATAAATCATAATGTCATCTAAATATACTACTACAAATTGATTAGGAAAGGCAGCCAAAACTCGATTCATAAGTGTACAAAATGTAGCCGAGGCATTGGTAAGGCCAAACGGCATTACCAGGAATTCAAAAGCACTATATCTTGTAACATAAGTGATCTTGGGTTCGTCTCCTTCTACAATCCTCACTTAGTGATATCTCAATCGTGGATCTAATTTAGAGAAGTATCTAGCTTCCCCTAACCTAGCAAATAGGTTTAATACCAATGGAATGGGATACTTATTCTTTATAGTGACCTTATTCAGGGCTCGATAATCAATACACATTTAGAGTGATCCATCTTGTTTCTTCTAAAAGAGTATAAGAGTTCCGAAAGGTGCCTTTGAAGGCTTAATGAAACTTGCTTCTAATAATTCCTTCAATGGTCGCCTTAACTCTTCTAATTCTGGAGGTGACATCTTATATGGGACGGCGGTGGGCGACTTGGCTCCAAGTTCCAATTTTATCACATGGTTCACCTCTCTTCTTGGTAGTAACTTCTTGGGCAACATTAGTGGCATTATATCCCTAAATTCTTCTAATATTTCCCCTACTTGAGGTGGAATGCTTTCTTGACCAATTATCTCTTCCTTAACTTTTAAGGTTGCTAAGTAAGTGACTTCATTTTTCTTGAGGCCCCTTACCAATTGCATAATCGATAGGAATTTGGTGGTTTAGCCTACCTTTCTTGTAACGGGGACTACACATTATGAGTTGTGATCAAGTACACAAATGCAGTTAGCTTATAGTACGATAAGTGCATCAATGCGATCTAGAAAATCCATCCTAATCACAAACTCGAAATCATCCACTAGCACTACCTCAATAGTCTCCTTTCCTTGCCAACCCTTAACATGGAACTCTATCCCTTTGGCTACTTCGATAGTATGAACTTCTTTTGAGTTAATTGTTTTGAGCCATGTTTTGGTCTCCTTCACTTTTAGCCCTAACTTCTTTGCTGCCATATTGGAAATGAAAAGATGAGATACTCTTATGTCTATAAGGGTGTTAAGTTTCTTACCTGCTACCAATACTTCAATATATATCAATCCTTTTCTTCTCTCATTAACTTAAGACTTCATGGCATTGAGTAATCAAACCGATCCTAACTAAGCCTCAGCCTCCTCATTCGAACTCTCGCCCGCTACTAATGCCGCTAATCTCTCTTTCTTCAAACACTCCTTGGCATAATGGGGACCATTGTAAAAATAACATTTCAATTTGCAGAGTTTCCATCACTCCCTATCTCTCCCTTCACGAGTTTTACCCCGATCATTATCCTTTTCCTCTGCCTTGGCTTTCCCCTAGGAAGAACTCCCACTCTTCTCCCTTTCAGCTCCCCCTTTCTATCTTCCCCTTGGGGTCTTAGGATCCGTCTTCCGAAATTCTACTAGGCCTTTAGCAACTGCTATAGCCCTAAAGATGTCTTCTACTCCCCTTCGATCTAGTTCCAATTTGGCCTAGGGCTTTAAGCCATCCACAAACATTACCAAAGCATCTTCTTGGTTGAGGTTTAGGATCTCTAACATTAATTCTGAGAATTCTTTTACATATTGCTTTATATCATCCTTATAAGTTAGGTGATGCAATTTCACCTTTGCTTACCTAGCAGCATTTTGAGGGGAGAATTGACCTTTCTGCTTTTATACAAGGTTATCCCATGTGTTGATATCAGTTGCTCTCTTGCACCACCATACCATAGCAGAGTCTTTTAGATACATGGCAGCAGTATGTACCTTTCCAACATAATCTCAGATTCCCACAGCGTTGATGTATTGTTCCATTCCCTATAAGAAGTTGTCTGCTTCTTAAGTAGACCACATTTCATTGAAATGTTCTAGTTTGGGAACATCAACTCTATGACTTATCTAGCCAGTCACTTCATTTGCAACGACCACTTGACAAGCGGTCAACTGAGTCTTGAGATCTTCAATCTCTTAGCACATGGCCACTACTACCAAACTAATCTTAGCTTCATAAGTCTCTTCCTTGGTTTCCAAAGTTGTAACTTGGGCTTAGAGAGCTTCACCCTTCTCTTTAATAATGTTGTTACGCTGCCTAAGCTCCTCTATTACCTGATTCAATGCTCCTTGCAATTCGCCATGGAGTTCTTCTTCCATCTCCTTAAGGTTGCCTTGAGACTCATCAAATTGTCCTTTGGCCTTAGCAATGCTCAACTTTACCTTATTCATCCTATTAAGGAAGGAGTTCAATAAGTCTCAGCACCTAGCCCTCTACCTCATAACACGGTGATCATCATGGTCAATCAACTCATTGACCATTGAAGTGTTGTTATCTCTTCTGGATGACATTTTCTTCATAAGTAGTCTTTTTCTCGACTCTAATACCACTTGTCATGGGCAAATTCCCTCACTTAATCTCATTTGGCACTTAATGTTCCTAACCATACTAAGAAAGGCTAAGTCAGCTTGTAGTGCACTTATAAAGTTTAGAGAGAGAAAGTAGAGAGAGAAACTTTGAATGTAGGTTGTATTCACTCAAATGACCAGTACCTTACAACTGAGGGGGACACTCTTATATATATATAGAAAGTCTTTACAAAATAATGGTTAAGACTAATTCGATTTAAGGGTTATAATTGATTCCTAACTACTATATTCACCTACCCCACCTATTACTGTATAAGATTTTGGACTTCTCTAGAACTTTTCATCTTTTGGAAGCTTCTAGTAGGCTTGGGTTTTAGTCTTAAGCTATAAAAACCTCTTGGGAATGGCTCATTTTGGGAGCTCCGTAACACATAAACATCAATCATTATCATGTTATGTTTTATCATCATATGAATTTTGGCCTTGTAATGCAAGCATGTAAAGTAGGTAGGAGAGAAAATGGAAAGAGAGAAAAACCATTGGAGAGATCGCGAGGATAAGCACCATGTTGTCTGAAGAGATAGAGAAGAAAGTGGAGAAAATAGATTTTGAAAATGGGAGAGATTCGTGGAAAAGAGTAGATTGATAAATTTATCCATTGTTTATGATTTTAATAAATTATACTAATATTAGTTTTTTTGTTAAATAAAATTAAATAGAAGGTAAATAGGTAATTTAAAGTATAGTGGTTACTTATATATATATACACTAGTAAACGATGTACCTACGTTGTATATGTATAAAATGAATAAAGTTCTGTAGTATAATAAAATATATTATAGTATTAATAGAAAATATTAATATATGAGGAAGAGAAAGAGATGTGGGTCATGGGGAAAGGAATATGGGATAGTGGAAATGTTGGGTGGTGGGGGGGGGTTTGGAATAGGGAATAGTAGGAATGTGCCAATAGTGGAGAGAGAGAATACTATGAACGCGAAATGTGGTAATAACGAGGAGAGAGAGAATAAATGGGAAAAGAGAGAGGAATTATGAGAAAAAGAAAATATAGAAAGTTAACAAATTTATTCATAATATAATATATTTATGGTTAGTGTTAAGTTCTTTTGTTATATATTATAAGATTAGAGAGTTAAATAGTAATTTTAAACGAAAGACACCAATGGTGGTTACTTAAGCCCCAATCAACTTCAATAATAAATATATATATAGATAGATAATAGTGAATGTATAATGTATAATATTTAATATAGTTTTAGTAAATGCACCATATTTTATAGTATCTTCTATATCGATCTATCTATATCCTTTATTAATATTGTAGACACCTAATTTTTGTCCTTTTGTAATCTTAATTTTTTATTTTTGATTTTTTTTAGGGTCCTAATTCAAAAATAAAAATAATAATAAAAAAATTAAATAATAAAAATTAACAAATGATGAAAATATCAAAAAAAAATAAGAAGAGGAAAAATTATAAAAATTTCATAGATTTTTAGAAAGTAACTTATATTAGCAATAAATAGTTTTAATTTAGTACAAAAAAAATTAAATTATTATTTTAGGAAGTTGGGTGTTTTAAGTACAATTTAATTATATTAAAAATAAAGGCACAGGCTAATGGCCAAACGGATAAGTATTAAAGTATCGGACTGGATTTAATTTGAGATCTTGGGTTCAAGTTTCGCTAGGCACCTATGTCTTTTATTTTTTATTTTTCTATCTTTTACAAAAGTGAAATGAATAAATGGGATTCATATCTAATTAAAATCATTTGAATCTAGTTTGATTTTATTGAATTGGATTTGAATCAATTTAGATCTAGTTTAATAATACAATAGATATGATTTGATATGATCTTATTTAGCTTTTATAAATACAAAAACTTCCCAAAAGAATGAGGATCCTCTCTCGTCCGTCCAACGAAATCAGTCCTTGTTGTACAGTAGAAAACTAAATTGAATTTCTACATCAACTCGACACCACAGTAGACCATCTCCTTCGTCAAAACAGCAGTACGCCTAACTTGCTTGCGACTGCACAACAGCTCCAACACCAACCAACCACATAGACCGCACAGTAGGCCACACATCAGTCTTCTTCATTCATAATCAGCTGCACAACCCAAACAACACTAGACCCCCCTTCCTCGTGTGACAAACCCACTGATCGCGCATCCTCTGTTGATCGACAGCAACAACAGCAACTGCACACCTTCATCAACACACATGTTCAGCCTCGCCTAAGCGCCCATCGTCGATTGAATCTTTTCTATCGACTGCAATCACAGTCTACGACGGAACATACTACAACGCGCTTCACGCACAACCCAGTCCAATCACAGCAGCAACCACGCAACTTAATTCCTCTCTTGCCACACTGCATCAAACACGGCACAAACTCACATTCCATGATGGCAACTGATGAATAACCAACACCCCACTGATCTGAAGTCGGATACGAGCTCCACATTCGCTAACCAACATCCCTTAACCAACGTCCCTCGAAGTCTAATAGTAGCCGAACAATTCACTACACTTCGGCATGATATCCACAACGTGTTGACAGCACCGATCGTCGCTCGACACCGCACTTCACTCGACCACACACGAGCGCTTCCATTATTGCATGATCAGGTGAGTTTTGTTAATTAGTTAATCTTTTTGTTTGTTTTATTTGATTATTATTATATTATTATTATGTTATTAGTTCTTTGTTTATTTAATATAGTTTAGGAAACTTTAGTATTAGTTTTTATGTTAAGGATATCTCCTGGTATTGATAATTTACTTAGATAGATAATGGTTTAAGTAGCAATAGTATAAATATATATATGTATTAGTTTAGCTTAGGCATTGTTGGAAATGGTTTTTTTTTTTTTTTAGTTTATTTTAAAGGATTCATTACATAGAAAGTTTTTTTTTTAACAAAAATAAGACTTTAAAAAAAATAATACAAATAAAGAAAACGTAATAAGAAAATAAAAATAAATAGGATTTTTTTAGAGGATTTATTTATAAAACAAAAACACTCAAAGAGTTAAGACCCTTTACATTTTTTTTTTTAAATAAACTAAATAAAATAAAAATGTAAACTTAGGTAGTTTTCAAAATTAGAATAAATCAATACATTAAAGATTTTTTAAAAAAAGAACTACAATCGTCTGATCCTAGCTAACGAGTACGTAGGCACCTTTAGGGCGACGATAAAATATGTAGAAACTTAGGTTCTTTTTTTTTTCTTTTGATTTTTATTTATTTATTTATTTTAAATATTATAATTAGAAGAATAATCCTAATTTTGGTAAATAGATAGTGGTACCTATTATAGTTTAATAGGTTAGCCCCAGAACTCAGAACCCTCTGATTCTTTATTCAAATTGAAATCAAAGACTGGTAGCCAAATCGTAATCAATTTACCCAATTGGTTACGGTTTCATTTTCTTTTCCTAACTTCAGTCGAGTGGCGACTTCAAAATTTATTTTTAATAAAAAATCAGAATTTTTCAATTTCTTTAGTCGATGATTAATACTAAACGAGTTAGAATTTAGTATTAATTGGAAATGGGGATTTCAATTTTTAAATAGAAACCGAAAAATCAGGCTTAACACTTTGGCAACTCCACTGGGGACGCTAGAAGGCTAGCCACTAGAAGGCTAGCCACTAGAAGTTAACAAAAATAGGATTATTTAAAAAAATAATAATAAAAATAAAAAGATGAAATGATAAAAATAATAAAAAAGATCTTAGGTATGTTATTTTATGTATTTGTTTATTTTATTTATTTATTTTCTACTAACATTTTTTTCTTGCAGTTTATTTACGGAGGGTAGCTTTAGGGGTTTTACTTTATTTTATTTTTGTTTTTCTACATCATAAATGCATGGTAGATATGGTCAAAATCAGGTCGTCTTAGGACCTCAGGAGAGGGGTCATTGTGTAAGCTTCAGATGTTGTGGGGTAACCACTTTCCGAGGCTAATCAAGCTACCCTACTCAAGTTCAAATGCGACCACAAAATTGTTGCTTTGAAAAACGTAATGGTTGCAAAACTTGAGAACCTTTAGAACCCACCCTTTTACATTACACGAAAACCTTTCTTTCAAAAAATTGCAAGAACCTATGATGTGGCAAACCTAAATGGACAAGGGCAGTTGTGAAATTACAGTTGTAATATTTCCTTGTAAATAATTTATAATAATTTTATGTAAAGTTTAGAATACGTTGTAATTGTAATTTTGATTTTGATTTTGATCAGTCATGGCTAGATCAAGTTAAGAGCCTTTTGAAGACATTCATGTCCACTTACCTCATTGGCCTCAAAAACTGCTTCAAACGTGGTTTCAACTCTTCAGCCCAGATAAGCAGGAGTTTATCATGAATAGGATTGGGCCTATCCTCTCTCTGTAGAAGATTTCCGTGAACATCACTCTAGTGCGGGCCTTAGTCTACCTATGGGAGCCCAAATTCACCAGTTTCTGTATGGGCCTACATCAACTAAACCCAACTTTAGAAGAATACTCCCAATTATTATGGGCTCTTATAATCACTGATGATGTCTATGTCATAGACTTGGAAGCTGCAGCACCAAAGATCTTTAGCAAATTGTTGGGAATCAGAAAAACTGAAATAAACCGGGTTCTAAATCAAGGAAAGACCATTCAATTAGAGGATGTCATGGACTGGTTTTCTATTGAATTGAAGCATAGAGAAAAACGTGAGGTTTTTTGTGCACATTTAGAAGCATGGCACCAGTACCGAGTCAACGCTTTTATATTGGTGCTCTTCAATACTATCTTGTTCCCTGATGATAGACATCGAGTCCACTTCATAATTGTGGAACTCGTAACCTAATTCCTTGAAGGGAAATCATATGTCCTGGCCCTTTTAACCGAGCAAATCCGATCACTAAACTATCTCAAGAAAAAGAAACAAGGAGATTTGAAAACTAATATGGTCCTACTGGTGGTCTGGTTCGTTAGCTACATGAGAAGTTACCAACTCGATTTCAATTGGGCTGAGTTTACTCAGCAATACGATCTCATCAAATCTTTTGAAGAAAGAGTTGAGCTACCAGAAAATATAGCTAGCCACTACTAGGTCTAATACTTTCAGAGTATGAAAGCGGAAGAGTTGTTGACAACTAGGTGGTTTGCAAGCAAGGAAATGATAAGAGGGTATGAAGACTTCAAGGCGGACCCTCTGATTGGCTTCAACCTCTGCACTGGATATGTCCTAGCCAATGGACTCATTGAGGACATGATCCCCAGACCATCATTAGAAGCTGTCTCATTGGACTTCCATAACCCCAGCATAATGATAACTGATAAAGTAGCCAAGCTCCTAAGCATCCGAGCTCTTTGGTGCACAAGAAAAACCACCCTTACCATTAAAGGGATAGCAGCCAGGAGCCAGACAACCAAAGGATTTTTTTATCACTAGCTAAAAGAGCCGAAAGATATGGAAGACAACAAAAAGAAGGGGGAAGTTTAAACTGAACCCGAGAGAACGAGTAAAAGAGAGCAGGAGTTGCAAAACGGTTGCAAGGAATATTATCAGAAGACAAAGGCATTAGAAGCACGATTAAAGGGGACTAAGGTTAAAGAAGAGTAGGCTCCTAAGATCCGAAAGAGGAAAAAAACGCAAAATGAGCCTACTAGCCACCAAGAGATTAGATTTTAGATTTTAGGTTTTTTTTTTTAAATATTTTCTTTAGAATTCTTTTTTGTGAATAGAATGAAAGATGTAAAGCTTCACAATTGCAAATAATAATAATAATAATAAATTAGTTAGGTTTTGCCACATCAAAGGTTTCTTCCCAATTTTTAATTCTCTATTGCATTCATGTGACATGCATCTTGCATTTTTACGATTAACAACTCTTTCTTAGAAAAATGTAATATGCACTAACCCTTTGTTGAGTTGATCTTCATCAAAATCAGGTAAAATTTCAAGATAGCTCCCAAATGTCAAGTCTTTCAAAGAAGTCCGATTAGAACAAGTTCCCAAACCAGGATAGCCACTACTTAAGGAAATGATGGAGACCCTGAGATCAATGATCCCTCTGAGCTGAGGTTCCGTTCAATAGAAAGGGCTATGGAAAAGATGGCAGAGCAAATGAGCTTCCTAGCAGACAGCATTGCTTTGTTAAGAGCTACAGCACCGGTTAATGAAGAAAGCTCCAAGACCCGTTATGGGAAGAATACACATACTCCTGAAGCATAACACGAATATCAAAAAGACCCATTCGAATCAAAAGGAGTTTACTTGAAAGACAACCCAACCTTCGAACTTAACACGTATACAACCCCAAGACCTGTTGACCAAAGGCCTAGTACGGATAGCTTGAAAGAACTGGAAAAGAAATTGACACAACAAATAACTGAGAAGATGAAGGCACTTGTAGGGTATGATGGATTTGAATAAGCGGGGATCACTGAGTTTTCCGTGTATGACATAGGATCATACCCTGAGAAGTTTAAGGTACCAGAATTTGAAAAGTATAACAGGACGGGTTGCCTCAAGCTCCACACCAGGTTGTACGTTAGGAAGATGGGTAAAATATGTTCAGTATGATCCACTCATGGTATAGACATTTCAAGATAGTCTGATTGGACCGGCCTTGACTTGGTATGCCCAGCTTGATTTCAATCAGATAAATACATGGGAGAAACTTGCTAGAGCATTTTATGAACAATATAAATTTGACGTAAAAGTAGCCCCAACTATGATGGACTTAGTTGCCTTACGAAACAAGAATAACGAGTCGTTCAAAGAATACGCTCAAAGATGGAGGTCCTTGGCTGCAAGAATCTCTTCTCCTACGACCAAGAAAAAGCTCACATCAGCTTTCATTAATACCTTGGAAAGACCCTACTTATCCCATTTCATTGGGCAAGCCTTGTCCAGTTTTGCTAAAGTAGTAGTGGCAGGATGCAGGATTGAAAGCGCCGTCTCTTCCGGTAAGCTTCAACACCCAGCAAATAGAAGACCACCAATGTCATTATCTGGTCCTAGACCAGCCGGCAGCAAGCCTAAAGAATCTACAGTCGGTATGGTAAATTCAAATGCCAGACTAAATGCTTAGGTCACTTTCAAGACAAATCCTCCTTCTGCTTAGCAATGGTTCAGAGACCAGCTTCAAGTTAACAGGACTTATAGACAATTTACCAAGATACCGGTCCCTTTAAGTCAAGTTTTCGAGAAGTTGTGAAGGGATAATTTGATACGGTATGAACTTCCTAACGATCGATACCGACCAAGAATCTTTGACCTTACAGTAAAGTGTAAATACCACTGTGGACAATTGGGGCATTCGACTAATGTATGCTGGAGACTAAAGAACAAGATTCAGGACTTGATAAATGAAGGGACAGTGCAATTAGATTTTTTGGAAGCCCCAGTTCCTAATGTTAACAATAATCCCTTACCTAACCATGGGTCGATGATTGGCATGATTTTTTATGATTGTACCGTCAATGTCATTGATTCAAATAAGAAGCATAAGGTTTTTGAGTTTTATATTAGCAACCAACCTTTAGAAGTGAAGAGGTACAAATTTCACATACCGTTGCCACTAGAAAATTACAAGGCTGCTTCATTTAGCTATCACCTAGTAAATCAAGAAAAACCAGGTCCTCTAGTAGGGGGCATTACTCGATCGGGAAAAATTTATGACCCAAGAGAGGAGCATGGGAGGAAGGTCATATTGGGAGAATCAAATGATAAGACAATGGCCGAACGCGTTGAAGGGCTATCGGCCTTTACCAAAATGATCAAGTCGAGTGAGTATAAGATCATGGATCAACTTAGTAAGACTCCTGCCCAAATATCGTTGATGAGCTTATTAATCACATCTGAACCACATAAGGAGGCTTTGTTTCATACTTTAAATGAGGTGAAGGTCCCTCGTGAAATTCCAACTAAGAAGATGGGATTGGTTACTAATTTTGTCCTCACAATAGATTAGATTTCTTTCTCAGTTGAAGAATTAGGCGAGGAAAGGAATAAACATACAAAGCCACTCTTTATCATGGTAAGGAGTAACGACATAATTATCACTAGGGTGCTCATTGACAACGGATCATCGCTGAACGTCTGCCCACTCGCTACCTTGGATTTGCTAGGCATCAATACGTCTGCAATTAGGTCTTCTTCTACAACAATTAAGGCCTTTGATGGTTCCAGAAGAGAGATTATAGGGGAGATTGATTTATCTATGAGTATTAGCCCTCAACACTTCACTATTCGATTCCAAGTCATGGACATTCTAAGATCTTTCAATCTACTCTTAGGAAGACCTTGGATTCATGCAGCAAGGGCCATACCCTCAAGCTTGCACCAAAAGTTGAAGTTTATCTCAAATGGTCAGGTGATTACAATTCTGGGAGATCAAGATTATGAAATTTACAAGGAAACAGTTATACCCTACATAGGAAGTGAGGGATAAGAACAGCTGGGATTACAAATGTTTGAAGAAGTGAACATGATTACCGGTCCCTATAGAGAAGACGATAAAAGAATAGAATTCAAGGAAGGCCAGATCAACACCTATAGCCTTGGCTATAATCCTACCCTGGTAGAAGAATTCTAGAAGAAACAAGCGATGGGCAAGAGAGATAACAGATTATACCATGCCTCAATGACCTTTCTACTGCTAATTGAGACATTCATATGGGAAGAGACTTAAGCTTAGGAATCTAGCAAAGAAGGATCAACAAACTCGCCACACAAGTTCCAACATCATTTGAATAACTGGTTCTCCATCTCAGCGAATGGCAACAGGTCTTCCCTAGGGTAAAAGGGTGACCCACAGTTAGTATTTTCTAAATTTTTAATTTTCAACAATCATCGTTTCAAATGTATCGTTGAACCTTTCGTTCAAAATTAGTTAGGCCCTTATCTCATTTGAGATCTACTTCCATTCATTCAATGAAATCTTAGTTTGTTTCTTTCCTATATTGCGTTTTAGTTCTCTTTTGCTTACATACACTTTTCTTTATACATTCTCATTCAGATCCAATGAACCTAGCGAAAACTAGGAATACCTCGTGCAAGTAGAAAATGAGAATATCGATATCGCTTTTGGCCCTACTGGGTTAGTCGTTAAGAGCGATGTCGATGATCGCAGTAATATACAAGAGGAATGGCAAAAACATGAACTAGGTAGAATCACTATTGATGAACAGATTGAGACAATTAATGTGGGGAACGAAGAAAATCCTAAGAATCTAAAAATTGGGGTAAGTTTAAAAGAGAAAAAAAAAAACAGAAATGATTACACTATTAGCCAAATATCAAGACGTGTTTGCTTAATCGTATGAAGATATGCCTGGGTTGGACTTGTCGATTGTAGTCCAACGTTTACCCACACAAGAAGACGTTAAACCAAAAAAGCAAAAATTGAGGAGATTTCGACTTGACGTCTTGTTGAAAATTAAAGAAGAAGTGAAGAAACTAATGGAAGTTGGATTCATTAAAGTGTTGGATTACCTGGAATGAGTAGCTAATATTGTTCTAGTAATTATTAAGAAGAATAGGAAAGTCAGAGTGTGTGTAGACTTTTAAGATCTCAACTAGGCAACGCCTAAAGATAATTTTCCATTGCCTCACATTGATGTCTTAGTGGATAACACAGCCAGAAATCATCTATTCTCTTTCATGGATGGTATTTCGGGATATAATCAAATCCGGATGTCCGAGGAAGATAAGACAATGACAACTTTCATTATGACTTAGGGAACATTTTGCTACAAGGTGATGCCATTTGGGCTTAAGAATGCAGGCGCAACATATCAGAGGGCCATGGTTGCAATTTTTCATGATATGATGCATAAAGAAATAGAAGTGTACATTGATGATATGATTGCAAAATCTAAGGAAGAGGAAAATCACTTTAAAAACCTAAGGAAGTTGTTTAATAGACTGAGGAAATACCACTTGAAGTTGAATTCGAAGAAATGTACCTTTGACGTAACGTCAGGAAAATTATTGGGATTCATAGTCAGTCAAAGAGGCATTGAAGTCGATCCTAATAAAGCCAAAGCCATAATTGACATGACTCCTCCACAAACACTCAAGGAAGTACGAGGATTGCTGGGGCATTTAAATTACATAGCCTGATTCATTTCACAGTTAGCAAACAAATGCCGCCCTCTTTTTAAGCTATTAAAGAAGAACGTGAAGATCAGCTGGAATAAGGAATACGAAAAGGCTTTCACTAAAATCAAAGAATACCTCATGAAACCTTCAGTATCAGTAGCTCCTAAACCTGGAAAGCCGTTGTTTTTGTACCTAGCCATAATGCCCGAATCCATGGGATCCATGCTTAGCCAGAAGGATGAAGAAGAGAAAGAGTGAGTCGTTTACTATCTAAGCAAGAAGTTTACAGAAGGGGAGCAGAAATACTCAGAAGTTGAAAGAACTTGTTGTGCATTAGTCTGGGTCATGTATCGGCTCAGACAATATACACTTTATTATCAAATTGAGTTGATAACATAACATAATCCTTTGAAATACTTAGCTGAAAAACCGGCTCTCATTGGTAGAGTTTCAAAGTGGCAGATGTTGCTGACAGAATTTGATATTAAGTATGTGAGCCAAAGTTCAGTCAAGGGGTAAGCTTTAGCGGATCAATTAGCGAAGAATCCTTTTGAGGATACCCCTCAAGAAGCACGGGTTGAGTTTCCTGATGAAAGTATCCTGGTAGCAGGAAATGATTTTGATTGTGAAGTAGTCGAAAAATCTTCAGGGTGGAAAATGTTCTTTAACGGAGCAACTAATGTATCTGGATGTGGAGTCGGGGCAATTCTGGTATCGCTTGAAGGTACATAATTTCCAATGGCTATGAGACTGGCTTTTCTATGTACTAATAATATTGCAGAATACGAGGCGTGTATTTTGGGACTCAAAATCGCATTGTTTAAGGAGATACGGGAATTACAGGTATATGGAGATTCTTCGTTGATCATAGGCTAAGCTCGAGGTGAGTATAAGACGAAAGACCCCAAATTAATACCTTACCGCCAACACCTGGCTGAGTTGATAACCAAGTTCGAAAAAATTATATTTGTGTACGTACTAAGGGTTCAAAACCAATTCGCTGATGCTCTTCTACTTTGGCATCAATGATCCAGATATCGAAAGGAGTGGAGATTCAGCTACTAAAAATTGAAATTGAAGAAAAGCCCGCTTTTTGTTCGGCACTGGAAAGTTCATGTGACGAAAAGCCTTGGTATCATGATATCAAAACGTTTCTACAACATGGCATGTACCCTAAAGAAGCAGAGAAGAAGGATAAAAAATTAATTAGAAGATTGGTGGCTCAGTACTTGATAAGCGATTCTATGCTATCGACGATCGTTTGACGGTAGCTTTTACATTATGTAGATGGGAAAGAGGCAGAGATGCTAATGAAAGAAGTGCACGAAGGAGTATGTGGCCCCCACATGAATGACTACATGCTTACTAAGAAAATCATGAAGATGGGATATTATTGGTTAACTGTAGAAGTAGATTGTATCGGACATGTTAGATGCTGCCATTTGTGCCAGATCTATGTGAACAAGATAAATGCTCCACCTCAAGAATTGCATACACTATCAGCACTATGGCCTTTTTCAATGTAGGGAATAGATATTATTGGCTCGATCACTCCAAAAGCATCTAACGGGCACCGATTTATATTAATAGCTATTGATTATTTCACTAAGTGGGTTGAAGCCTCCTCCTACGCTAGTGTGACGAAGGGAGTAGTGGTCAAGTTCATCAAGAGAGACATACTGGCTCGGTGTGGTACGCTAGAGACAATTATTACTGACAATGGTAAGAACTTGAATAACAAATTGATATTAGAGTTATGCCGACACTTTAAGATTATTCATAGAAATTCTACTCCTTATTGGCCCCAAATGAATGGAGCTATGGAAGCGGCCAATAGGAACATCAAAAGAATTATTGAGAAGATGGCCATTATGTATCGAGATTGGCATGAGATATTACCATTTGCACTCATGGCCTATCGAACTTCTATCGGAACATCAACAGGGGCAACCTCCTACTCGTTGGTATAAGGAATGGAGGCTGTACTACTAGTGGAGGTCGAGATCCCATCTCTTAGAATATTGTTGGAAACTCAGTTAGATGAGGCTGATTAGATAAAGAAGTGTGTTGAGCAGTTGAATCTAATTGATGAAAAGAGGCTGGCAGCTTTGTGCCACAACATCTGCTATCAACAACGAATGGCCAGGGCTTTCAACAAAAAAGTATGACCCTAAAGTTTTGAGCAAGGAGATATAGTGCTGTAAGCCCGAAAGCTAAGCCAATTGACCGTAGGATTAAATTTAGAACCCAAGATTTAGGGCGATCGGTTAAAAGATCCGATCAAACCCAAATTATAAACTATTGAGAAGAATATTAGTAAAAAATGACCCCGTAAACGTGAATTTAAGAAAATAAGTAATAAAATAGGAGACTATAAAATTTTCAAATTTTAAGCATAATAATTGCTAATTACCGAAAAGGCGAAAAGTGTAATTTAATAACTAATAAATTATTAGAGATAGATTATATGTATACTAAAAGATTTAGAATGACCAAAATAATATTTAGGAATGTTCACATGTACCCCACATATATTTACGTGTAGATAAAAATACGCGTAATTACCTAAATTGGCCAAAAACTAAGCAAATAATTAAAGAAAATTATAAAATAATTATGGAAAAATTAGAAAAAATCAGAAGATGATAAGCTGAATCAAGATAAGGTCGCGGCAGGTCCAAAGCTGCAAAAGAAAAATTAGCCAATAAAAATTGAACAACTTAAAAGCCAAAAATCAAGGAATTTGGACAAAGTCTTGTCAAATTAATGCATAATAATTACAAAAAATGTCTATAAATAGCAGAAAAAAAATCACAGAGCTCATTTGGGCAGTTTGAAAAGTGAGAAAATTAGGGAGAGTCGAAAATTGAGAGAAAAATTCGATTTAGAAAAAAAAATAAGAAAAACTGTGCAGTTAGGACATTTAAAGGGAACCCTTACCAGACAAGCAGCTGGAAGTGGACGGCCACCACCACCACACGGTGGTGGCAGCGCCCAAGCCGGCCGACAAGGCCACAGCGGCCCGCGGTGGCCAGAGCCACCCAAAACGGTGAGTCCGATTTCCAGCCCGAATCTTGTGTAATTTTGTAAAAATAGTAAATATAATTAGAAAATTATGAATTTTGTTATTCTAGGATATTTTTGTATGTAGTTTGTAGGAAAAATATTATTTTGATGAAATTATGTCCTGTAATATATGGTCCTTAAGAAATCGTGCAAAACCGAGCACATTTCGGTTTAGAAATAAATGATCTTAGGAGTGTAGTTTCAAGCCCAAAATTTTTTGTGTAGATTACTTAGATGATATAGAACAGTGCTATGAAGCCCGTTTTCAAAAATTAATTTTCTAAATTTTTAGATAATTTTTAGGCCCTAAAATGAGGCATAAAATGGGTAATTTGGAGTTAATTAGGTGATTAGGATATTAATTACTGACTTAGTGAATAAGTAGATGTTTTAGGATGTTGAAATCTGATGGTGTATGATACTTATAGGATTTAGGGTGTTAGATGTAATTATTAGGTTAATTATGTAGTAAATGAGTAATAGGAAAAATAGTTAATTTTGTAAATTAGGGAAATTTGGAGTATAATCTGATTTAGGATGGATTTAGACATTTTGAAATAATAATTGCTGTTTAGAGATGGTAATTAGGGTAATAGAAATATTAGAAATGCATTATGTGCACAATATGCAATAATGCATAATGTGTAATTTTTGAAAATATAATAAATAGAAAATATTAGGATAAAAATTGATATTATATAAATAATAGGGATATATAATAAATCTGATAAGAAACTTGAATTTATGTAATTATATAAAAAATATAAAAATTTCTCACATTAGGAGTAAATTCGGTACACAAATAAGGATTTAAGTGTACCGGATGGAATAAAATACTAATTAGAGGTAATAATGGTATTTAGGAGATCGAGAAGTAATGTGATTAATTTCACCTTATGGGATGGAACGGAATTCTAGGGTTGGAATCTAAAACATTACTTAGAAATCGAACTAAAAACCTAATTTAGAAATCAATGCGAAAACCGAACCTGAACCTAACCCTAAACCTAGAATAATGGTAAAAGACTTAATACCTAGATAATTAGGCATATTAAACCTTAAACAAAACCTAACAATAAGCGTTATAGAATTAAATGAACTTGTAATATTTATATGAAAAGCTAAAACTACGTTCGTGTTATAGGGATGATCGGCGATGGCCTGAGCAAATCGGACCTCGAGTGAGTGAGCGAGGAGTCGAGGTAAGTTGGGATTAATACGATGCTGTATTTTAGAGGCTTAAGATTATGCTTGGTTGTGCATGTTAGATAGTTGAATGTGTGCATGTGCTTGATTATGGGTGATACTATGATTCTGTTTGTTGCTCTGGCACGTATTGTATGAATTGTATGAAAGGATTGATCACCCTAAACTGGATTTAATTAAATATCTGACTAGTAATCATAATCGGACATGCATGGCAACCCGTTAGGGGAACTTAGGACTCTCCGACCAAATACCGACCCCTTCGGAAGAGATAGCGCAGGATTGCAAAATGGTCCCTTCTTCATCCTCAGTCGAACTAAGTGACAGGAGAGGAGGTCACGGCGAGGGTGAAGGCAATGGTTCGAAGGTAGTCGCGGAAGGAGCAAAGTCTCCATTACACAAGCCTGGGTTTGGTCGTGAGCTGTTGCATTAACGGCAACTCCTCAACCCGGATTAGAGCGAGCGCAATTTCTCTAATCTCACGACAGGCCGGACAACGTCGTGCAATGGCATTTGCTTGCACATGCATTGCATATAATAAGAGATTGAAAACCTTGTTGTGTTTCTGGTATAGTTTTGAGTCCTCCGTCCTAACTTACTGAGCTGTGGTTGCTCACATCCCTATAGACATCGTGCAGGTACTGGCTAAGAAGCGGCAACAACTACTCTGAAGCTAGCAACTGCTGGATCCTGAGGAGTGAGGAAAAATATTGAAGAATAAAACTATATTTTTAAGGTTTAAGTTTTTACTTTAAAACTTTTCATTTTGAATAATGTAACAACTAGGAAATATATTGTAAACCTTAATTGCAATAACTGTATTATAATATATATATATATATATCCTCATTTTCTTAGATAAATAATTTATTTAAATTACAAACTTTTTGCTTCAAAGCGGGTTAGCCGTGGACGCCTTATGTAGATCAGGTCTAAGATAGCGGTTGTAAGGCCAACTTTTATCTTAGGATGGTTTACACGGCAGGGGCTGTTACGACTCTGCCGCTTCGGGGCGTGACAGGTGCTACGGGAGACGTTGCCTAACACAACTGATTCGAGAGGGAACTTTGCTCCAAACTATAAAGGGCCTTACATTGTTAAGAAAGTATTGCCTGGGGGAGTTGTTATCTTGTCTCAAATGGATGGTCCAGATTTGAAGGACCCAATAAACACTGACGCATTAAAGATGTACTATCCTTGAACATCAATGAAATTTTTGTTCAGATTATGAAATGCAAACAATCTTACTTTTACTGTGGTCTCATTTTCATTTTGTACATGCAAAGTTGGTATTCCCAGTAGTCGTTAGCATTGGATAATATCCTTAGCCCCTTTCTTGTTCCACCAAAAGACCCCACTTCTCGCCCTATGCTCTATCCAAATAAACCTTACACACAAGAAGCACAAGAAAAAATAAACACTTAACTTGAAGCGATGCCTATTGATAAAAATTCTTTTAATAATTTATTGTGGTTAACCCCCCAAGAAAGGGAGACTTGTTTCCTATTTTTTAGGACAGGGCCATGTTCAGAAAGAGTAACGTGTGGCACATAAGTAGAAACTCGCTTGAGAATGGATGTTTACACGAAAAGCTGATGTTTGGACCAGAAATTCAACACAGGACATCTTTGTTCGATAAATGAATATGTTTTACATTTGTTTCAGGCTTAAGTTGCTTTCATAGAAAAAAAAAAGAGAGAAGAAAAAAGAAAAAAAAAAGAGAAAAAAAGGGTTAGAAAGAGACCGAAGAAGATAGAAGAAGAAGAGCAAGAACAAGAACAAGCAAAGGCAATGGTAAGGGTCAAAACCGTTGGTTCTAATCGGACTGCTCAATAAGACATTTGACTGCTTGGGAACTATCATTGGAACCGGGTAAGTGGTTCTAAGCTTGATAAAACATTGCATTGGCATTTAGTTTCCCCCTAAGGATGATAGCTTGTTTTCTGAAAACAATTAATTATTGGGATGGCTGGCTCTTAGAGCATAGTCCCAATTTATAATCTCTTAGTGAGCTAACCAACTCGTAGAACGTGGTCCCAATCCAAAGTTCCTTAGACTCCCAGTCACCCGACTTACAAAATGTTGCCCAACTCATAATCTTTTAGGGATTTAGCAAGCTCAGGAAGCGCTATCCCAATTCAAGTTTTCTTTATTTTTAGGTCTTAGCCAGTTCAAAGGGCGCTTTGACTGCCTTAGTTAGTCAGCTCATTAGGGCAAGACCAAGTTTTCCTTGTCTTTAGGTCTTAGCTAGCTCAAAGGACGCTTTGACCACCTTGGTTAGTCAGCTCATTAGTGTACAACCAAGTTTCCTCATCTTTAGGTCTCAGCCAGCTCAAAGGGCGCTTTGACTGCCTTGGTTAGTTAGCTCATCAGGGTACAACCAAGTTTCCTTATCTTTAGGTCTCAACTAGCTCAAAGGGCACTTTGACTGCCTTGGTTAGGGTACGACCAAGTTTCCTTATTTTTAGGTGTTAGCTAACTCAAAGGGCGCTTTGACCGCCTTGGTTAATCAGCTCATTAGGGCATGACCAAGTTTCCTTATTTTTAGGTCTTAGTCAACTCAAAGGGTGCTTCGACTGCTTTGGTTAGTCAGCTCATTAGGGCACAACCAAGTTTCTTCATCTTTTAGGTCTTAGCCAGCTCAAAGGGCGCTTTGACCGCCTTGGTTAGTCAGCTCATCAAGGCACGACCAAGTTTCCTCATCTTTAGGTCTCAACCAACTCAAAGGGCGCTTTGACTGCCTTGGTTAGTCAACTCATTAGGGCACGACCAAGTTTCCTTATTTTTAGGTCTCAGCCAGCTCAAAGGGTGCGTTGACCGCCTTGGTTAGTTAGCTCATTAGGGCACGACCGAGTTTCCTTATTTTTAGGTCTTAGCCAGCTTAAAGGGTGCTTTGACCGCCTTGGTTAGTCAACTCATTAAGGCAAGACCAAGTTTCTTCATTCTTTAGGTCTTAGCTAGCTCAAAGAGCGCTTTGACCACCTTGGTTAGTCAGCTCATTGGGGCATACCAAGTTTCTTTATTCTTTAGGTCTTAGCCAGCTCAAAAGGTGCTTTGATCACCTTGATTAGTCAGCTCATCAGGGTACGATAGAGTTTTCCTTATTTTTAGGTCTTAGCTAGCTCAAATGGCGCTTCGACCGCCTTGGTTAGTCAACTCATTAGGGCACGACTAAGTTTCTTCATTCTTTAAGTCTTAGCCAACTCAAAGGGCACTTTGATCGCCTTGGTTAGTCAACTCATCAGGGCACGAACGAGTTTTCCTTATTTTTAGGTTTTAGCCAACTCAAAGGGCGCTTTGACCGCCTTGGTTAGTTAGCCCATAACGGGATAGGACTAAGTTCTCATTATTCGTTTTAGGGATTTTTGCCAACAAGGGCGCTAGCCCTTGCTATTCTTTGTTTCAAACTAATCATCGTCAAGTGTCTTAACGTTCCTTAGGATAGAGTCATCCCGAGGCAAAAAACGGTGTCTCTTTTGTCTTTATGGCAAAGTTTTATTCAAACTTAAACACAAAGAGGGGCGGCTGTAGATACCTAATTTTTTCCCTTTTATAATTCTAATTTTTGATTTTTTATTAAGGTCCTAATTCAAAAATAATAATAATAATAACAAATAAAAAAATTAAATAATAAAAATTAACAAATGATGAAAATACCAAAAAAATAAGAAGAGGAAAAATTATAAAAATTTTGTAGATTTTTAGGAAGTAACTTATATTAGCGACAAATAGTTTTAGTTTAGTACAAAAAAATTAAATTATTATTTTAGGAAGTCGGGTGTTTTAAGTACAATTTAGTTATATTAAAAATCAAGGCACAGGCCAATGGCCTAACGAATAAGTATTAAAGTACTAGACTGGATTTAATTTGAAGTCTTGGGTTCGAGTCTCGCTAAGCATTTATGTCTTTTATTTTTTATTTTTCTATCTTTTACAAAAGCAAAATGAATAAATGGGATTCATATCTAATTAAAATCATTTGAATCTAGTTTGATTTTATTGAATCAGATTTGAATCAATTTGGATCTAGTTTAATAATACAATAGATATGATTTGATATGATCTTGTTTAGCTTTTATAAATACAAAAACTTCCCAAAAGAATGAGGATCCTCTCTCGTTCGTCCAACGAAATCGGTCCTTGTCGTACAGCAAAAAACCAAATTAAATTCCTACATCAACTTGATGCCACAGCAGACCATCTCCTTCGTCAGAACAACAATACGCCTGACTCGCTTGCGACTGCACAACGGCTCCAACATTGACCAACCACATAGACTATACAGCAGGCCACAAGTCAGTCTTCTTCATTCATAATCAGCTGCACAACCCAAACAACATCAGACCCCCTTCCACGTGTGATAAACCCACTGATCGTGCATCCTCTGTTGACTGACAGCAACAACATCAACCGCACACCCTCATCAACACACATGTTCAGCCTCGCCTAAACGCCTATTGTCGATTGAATCTTTTCTGTCAACTGCAATCACAGTCTACGACAAAACACACTGCAACGCGCTTCACACATAACCTAGTCCGATTACAGCAACAACCACGCAACTCAATTCCTCTCTTGCTACACTCTATCAAACACAGCACGAACTCACAATCCACGACGGCAACTGACAAAGAACCAACACCCCACTGATCTGAAGTCAGACATGAGCTCTACATTCACTGACTAACGTCCCTCGAAGACCAATAGTAGCTAAACAATTCACCACACTTCGGCATGATATCCACAACGTGTTGATAGCATCGATCGTCGCTCGACACCGCACTTCACTCAACCATACACGAACGCTTCCATTATTATGTAATCAAGTGAGTTTTGTTAATTAGTTAGTCTTTTTGTTTGTTTTATTTGATTATTATTATATTATTATTATGTTATTAGTTTTTTATTTATTTAATATAGTTTAGGAACTTTAGTATTAGTTTTTATGTTAAGGATATCTCCCAGTATTGATGATTTACTTAGATAGATAATGGTTTAAGTAGCAACAGTATAAATATATATGTGTATTAGTTTAGCTTAGGCATTGTTGGAAATGGTTTTTCTTTTAGTTTATTTTAAAGGATTCATTACATAGAAAGTTTTTTTTTTTAACAAAAATATGACTCTAAAAATAATAATAATAATAAAGAAATGTAATAAGAAAATAAAAATAAATAGGATTTTTTTAGAGGATTTATTTATAAAACAAAAACACTCAAAGAGTTAGGACCCTTTAGATTTTTTTTTTAAAATAAACTGAATAAAATAAAAATATAAACTCGGGTAGTTTTCAAAATTAGAATAAATCAACACATTAATGATTTTTTTAAAAAAGAACTCGATCGTCTGATCCCGACTAACGGGTACGTAAGCACCTTCGTGGTGACGATGAAATATATAGAAACTTAGGTTCCTTTTTTTCTTTTGATTTTTATTTATTTATTTTAAATATTATAATTAGAAG
>JAMXBB010000002.1:6959558-7019791 GCA_024138015.1 Lumnitzera littorea
GATCTAGTTTAATAATACAATAGATATGATTTGATATGATCTTGTTTAGCTTTTATAAATACAAAAACTTCCCAAAAGAATGAGGATCCTCTCTCGTTCGTCCAACGAAATCGGTCCTTGTCGTACAGCAAAAAACCAAATTAAATTCCTACATCAACTTGATGCCACAGCAGACCATCTCCTTCGTCAGAACAACAATACGCCTGACTCGCTTGCGACTGCACAACGGCTCCAACATTGACCAACCACATAGACTATACAGCAGGCCACAAGTCAGTCTTCTTCATTCATAATCAGCTGCACAACCCAAACAACATCAGACCCCCTTCCACGTGTGATAAACCCACTGATCGTGCATCCTCTGTTGACTGACAGCAACAACATCAACCGCACACCCTCATCAACACACATGTTCAGCCTCGCCTAAACGCCTATTGTCGATTGAATCTTTTCTGTCAACTGCAATCACAGTCTACGACAAAACACACTGCAACGCGCTTCACACATAACCTAGTCCGATTACAGCAACAACCACGCAACTCAATTCCTCTCTTGCTACACTCTATCAAACACAGCACGAACTCACAATCCACGACGGCAACTGACAAAGAACCAACACCCCACTGATCTGAAGTCAGACATGAGCTCTACATTCACTGACTAACGTCCCTCGAAGACCAATAGTAGCTAAACAATTCACCACACTTCGGCATGATATCCACAACGTGTTGATAGCATCGATCGTCGCTCGACACCGCACTTCACTCAACCATACACGAACGCTTCCATTATTATGTAATCAAGTGAGTTTTGTTAATTAGTTAGTCTTTTTGTTTGTTTTATTTGATTATTATTATATTATTATTATGTTATTAGTTTTTTATTTATTTAATATAGTTTAGGAACTTTAGTATTAGTTTTTATGTTAAGGATATCTCCCAGTATTGATGATTTACTTAGATAGATAATGGTTTAAGTAGCAACAGTATAAATATATATGTGTATTAGTTTAGCTTAGGCATTGTTGGAAATGGTTTTTCTTTTAGTTTATTTTAAAGGATTCATTACATAGAAAGTTTTTTTTTTTAACAAAAATATGACTCTAAAAATAATAATAATAATAAAGAAATGTAATAAGAAAATAAAAATAAATAGGATTTTTTTAGAGGATTTATTTATAAAACAAAAACACTCAAAGAGTTAGGACCCTTTAGATTTTTTTTTTAAAATAAACTGAATAAAATAAAAATATAAACTCGGGTAGTTTTCAAAATTAGAATAAATCAACACATTAATGATTTTTTTAAAAAAGAACTCGATCGTCTGATCCCGACTAACGGGTACGTAAGCACCTTCGTGGTGACGATGAAATATATAGAAACTTAGGTTCCTTTTTTTCTTTTGATTTTTATTTATTTATTTTAAATATTATAATTAGAAGAATAATCCTAATTTCGGTAAATAAATAGTGATACCCATTAGGGTTTAATAGGTTAGCCTCCGAACTCGGAACCCTCTAATTCCTTATTTAAATTGAAATCAAAGACTGGTAGCTAAATCGTAATCAATCTACCCAATTGGTTATGGTTTCTTTTTCTTTTCCTGACTTCGGTTGGGTGGCGATTCCAAAAATTATTTTTAATAAAAAATCGGAATTTCTCAATTTCTTTAATCGATGATTAATATTAAACGAGTTAGGGTTTAGTATTAATCAGAAATGGGGAATTCAATTTTTAAATAGAAATCGAAAAATCAGGCTCGACAAATATCTATATCTATTATCTTTTATATCTATCTATATTTATATTATTTAAAAGAAAAGAAGAAAATAATTGCCTTTAACTAACTACGATTTAACTCCACAAATTTTATTATATTTCTCTCTCTCCTCTTACTTCCTTTCTATCATTCGAACTATCCCTTTTATCTTTCTCTCTCTCCCCCATTCTTAAACCTACTTTTCGTATCTCTCTCTCTCTCTCTCACTCTTTGTCTCTTTGTTATTATATATTTCTCTAAAAATATAGATTTGATATTTCTTTTCTTCTTATTATTTACTATCTAAAATTTCAAAAAATATCTTCTATATCTATCTACATCTTCTTCTGTATATTGATATTATATATATATCCATCTATTTTGATACATAATAGCTTCGACTTGACTTTATCTTTAGTGCAAATAACTACTGGAAACCACTCAAAATAATTAGTTTAAAAATCAATGTATGTGTTCTTAAAATAAAAATTAATGCATTTATTCTCAAAATAAAATCCAATTCACGTATTTTAAAATAATAATTTAGATAGATATAATAAATTTATGTAATATCATTAAATAAATATGTATTAAAATTATCGATAAAAATCAATATTAACAAATTTTTTTTATTTTTTACAGAATAAATAATAGCAACTTTTTCAAGAGATAAATTTAATATTGTTTAATTTACACATGCATATAAAAACCAATATTAACAAAAATTTTGATTTTTTACAGAATAGATAATGGTAAATTTTTTTAAATATAAAATTTAATATTGTTTAATCTACATGTGCATAATGGGTGCTTTGTTTGCTACTGTGTGTATATATATATATATATATATATTTATATATATTCTAGTAGATGCATACCCACAATGCGCATGCAAAGATAAAATAAGTTGATATAATAGTATGTTACTGAATTAAACTATATAAATTAGTAATAAAATAAAAAATAAAAAAGATATATAAACTAGATTTGTGTATGAAAAGAGAGGGGAGAAAACAACTACATTAATAAGTATATTTGTTTAAATACACTATGATATATCAAAATATATAATTTATGTAACTATCTATGATACTAAAAGTGAGAACTCCCATTTAATATTATAGAAAAATTAAAATATAAAAATAAATTCTTTAATTTTAAATATAATTTTTTGAAAAGGTATAGATATAGCATACAAAGGTTACATCTCTAATATAATTAGAGATTGATAATTATAGGCACATAAATATGTTTACTTATATTTTTAGTGGTTGCAGATTTGAAATGAAGGGGAAAAAAGTATGTTTTATGCCCATGAAAAGCATAAATTAAAATCTAATATGCATGGTTAGACAAAGTGAGGTAAAAGGACATTAAAGTCCACACTATTACCAACTAGAAGTTATTAGAGAGAGGAAGATACAATTATTTATGATTATCATCCTTACATAATTTGTCAATTATATAATATTAATATTTATCGAACTTATAAAGATGTTAAAAATCGTTATTTAGTAGTTAAAAAAAAAAAGGTTTTCCCTTTAATATTGTAGATAAAGAAAAACAAACTTACAGTTGCGGAAATATATTTATCAATATAAAAAATATAGAAATGTATTGTTTTGAAAAAGAAAGGAAAGGGAAAAATTTGTATAAAATCAAGTTAGTAATTAATATGTAAGTAAATGGTTTAACTTATTCTATATAAAAGATAAGAGATAATAAAGGCATTATGAAAGTAACTTCCATGAACATGGGTAAGGATAGAGAGATTTATGGGATCGTGATTCGTGTGAGGGAAGAGAGATAAAGTTAAGGAAGAGAGAGAGAGAGGAGAATGATAAGAAAGAGAAATTAAATAAGTTTATAAATTTATCCATGATATAAGTTATATATATATATATATATATTTAAAATGTTAGTTTGGTGTTGGTTTTTTTATTAAATAATATTAGATAAATGGAAAATAGGTAATTTTAAGAGTGACGATTACTTAAGCCCTGATTAGCATTAATAATAGGGGTGGGCAAAAAAACTGTCCGAACCAAACTAATCTAAATCAAAATAACAATTTTTTTAAAACAGTTTGAATTAACACTTTCCAAACGGTTTATGGTTTGGTTCAGGTGTGCAATCCAAACCACACTTATTAATCCAAACCAAATAAGAGACCAGTCATATGTTATTATATATTAGTGTTACATTTATCGCACGAGCCCAGCCCATTCAATATCCATAACTTACTTTGCCTTTTACCAAAGCACAAAAAAAACCCTAGCCTCTCATCACTCCAATCCTCCTCCTTATCATGATTTCATTCACATACAAACGACAAAGGCAAACCCTACTCTCGTCTCTTCTAACTTCTAGTTCCTTTCGCTTCCGCTTCCATTTCTTGACCTCTTCATTCTTCCTATCAAATTAACAATCACCAAGGTTTGTTACTTGAACTTCTTTCTAGATTCTTGTTTTTTTTTTTCTTCTTTGTTTTTACATATGATCTATTAAGTATTAACAATAAATAAGTTTGGTCAAAGTTAAATGGACTATGATCTTTTAAATATATAAATTTTCAAGAACCCTTTTACAGATTTGGCTATTGAATTGTTATGTTCACTTATTATTGATCGTGATCCTTTTACTTTTAGAATTAAAGTTGGGATAGTTTTGTTGTTCAATAGTCAAATTAATTTGATAAGGAAAGTGGATTGTGATGAAAGAGGAGCATGACTAATGAATTATTTTATTTTATTTTGGTGATTAAGCATGGTGGTATCATATTGTTTTTCCAAAACTTTATAGCATACCATAATTTGATTAATACTATTATTATATTTATAATTGCAAAAAAGCCAAATGATATTGCCTTTCTCCCCTTCCTTTCTGTTCATTTACATAGGTAAACAAAAAATCATGATTGAATTTGCTTGTGATACCTTAATTTATTTATGTGGGTAAACGACTAAATGATAATTTAGGTTGCAAATGAAAAAAGAGATAATTTTGGTTTAATCCGTAATCCGAACTAAACTAAACTGTTATTTAATGGTTTGGTTTGAATTTTACACAAAATCGAACTAATCCGATCCATGCCTACCCCTAATTAATAATATAGATATCCTATTCTAAAACCATCAACTTTTCCTCTCTTTTCCCCCCTCCTCAAATTAACTTTAATTACATGAGTGACAACTAATCTATTGTTTTTATTTTATGGGATTTGCCTAGTCATACAACACATCACCTATCTTCTACTATCTAAACTAATTCCAGAGTTATCAATTTTATCAATGGAAATTGGACTTCCTTCATCTTTTCTTACCCAAGAAGATTGTACCCATTCCTTTTTAGTGTCATCTTCATTCCCATTGACACGATCATCATCTCTAAAAAGGTAAGATCCTGTTCTTTTTTTTTTTTTTTCCTAATTTTGTTGTTATTGTTGTCATCTCACTTTCATTTCTTATTTAAATCCTTACTTTGATTAATTTCATTAAAAAAAGTTTACTCCTTTTTTGTTTTTATTTAAGAAGTGTAAATTTAAACTTATGTAAAGGTTAGTTTTGAACTATGAACTGGTTCGGAATTGGCTGCCGAACCAACCAACCTGGGGGGGTGTAGTGGGCCTAAGTTAACCTAAGAATCACCCAGTCTCAATGGCCCAAGCAGTTCGACCGGCTAAACTTATTGAATCGGTAGTTTGTTGAACTAGCAGGCCGACTCAATAGGTTAGCCTGTTGATTCAGCCCAGTTCTAAGCTAGCAATATTAAAAAAAAAAAAATCTCTCTTTCCCAATATCTTTTTTAACTTTTTCCTTTTGTAACCTATTCTCTCTTTTACATTATTACATACATATTTTTCTCATTAATCATCATCACCACTTTTCCATACAATACATATTCCCATTTTTGATATTCAAATGAAAATTCTTTATCCTTTGCAACTTTTCTTGCCTTACTTAATATTACTCAATATTTTAATATTACACTAACATTAAGCTTCTACGATTCAAATCAATTATTTCGGAACAAAATAAAGATAATATTGAATTATTTGCGCGTTAGTACATGTAATGTATATGTATGCATAAAGTGTTATAATAATTTAGGAAAAAAATAGAAGTATGAGATAAGATGGAAAATTATTTACAGAAATGCGAGAAAAAAATATAAAAGGGATTAATTATAAAATAAAATAAAAGGAAACGATTCAAGAGCTGACGAATTGGTCTTTAAACTGTCAATTAGGACTAATTGGCCTGGGCCCATAGCCTCAAGGGTTAGGCCCTAAATTAACCCGTCAATCAGCGATTCAGGATTAGAAGATATATAACTATCAATTAGGTAGGATGCCTTAATCATATTGAGAGCAAAACGAACCTATATGAGTAAAGAGACTATATAGCACTTTCATTTGTAGAATTTTCCGGAACATTGTTCTATTAAAGTGGTTGTAACTTTTTATCAATCTTTTGAAGAGTTGCAAATATTTGAGTCATATCCATACTTAATTAAAAGAGATGTAAACATTATTCTATCTAAATAAGCTACAACATTATAAGATCAAGACTCTTGAGAAGAGTCTACGTTCTATCTCTATCAAAATTGTTGCAAAATACAAACATCTTACATATATTCAAAGTGTAGTTTGATACTTGAATTTCATTATTCAAATAACAAGACTTAGTTATATACTAATTGAATCTTACATTACCAAGGTTATTATAACATAATAGCATCGCTACCGGTCTTCTATTGGGATAAATTAAGATTCAAATTTCTTTTTGCCATAATTGGGAATCTATATATATATATATATATATATATTTTGCATTCAAACTCTATAACAAATTTTATGTGAGAGGTTATTTCTCTAGGGAAAGTGAATAATTGTCTATAACTCCTTCGTCAAATTTTTTTTTTTCCACAAAGGCATTCATCTAGTATATTTTCCAAAATCATTACCGCCAATTAGAATATTCAATTCTCATAGAAACTATCCCTTGCTTTATTCTATTCTCAATTTAATTTCTTATGTGATTTATTTTTGTTGATAATAAATATTATACAAATTTTGAAGTGATTTTCACGCAAGTTAATAATTAAACTTTAATTAATATATTTGCCCTCGGAGGAATAAAGCTCTAGGTCCAGTCCCTGTGAGAAGGAAGACAAAAGGGACGTCCCATAGTTAATTGGGTTGGAGCTTTGTAGTGTTCCATTATTTTAGACGGTCGTATCAGTCTCAATTCAAACCAATGGTGTATGCTAACCTGGACCAATTCCGACAATGAATCAGCTGGACGATAGTAAGTTATAATAGTAAATGTACATAGTCCGTTATAATAGTAATAATAGTAAATGTACGATAGTACGTTATAATAGTAAATCACATGGGGTTATAATAGTAATAGTAGTAAATGTACGATAGTACGTTATAATAGTAAATCACATGACCCGTGTTTAAACCTAATTTAGTAAATAGGTTCGCTGCAATGTCTTGTTCCCTTCGCATAGTAAGAACAGGTGGAAGCTTAAGAAAATATGATTACAACTAAAATAGATTATGATCACCACCGGAATAAAACAAATTTGATAACATGACTAAGGGCTGATCTCTATATGTTTGCGGAATATTATTTGTTCTTATATGAGGTAAATTCTTTCGCAAGATAGATATAACACACGATAGAGTTTATTTTATTTTATTTTATAATGGAAAAATACGATTGTATTGTAAATGTTTATCTCAAGGCGTATGAACCATTCTACAAGATTTATACACCTAATAAAAATAGTTTGCGATTTGTGAGTAACTCCAATAAATATCTATAGGAGGGATTTGAATTCAAAATATCATGTAAATTGTCATTAGTATATCTTAGAATTTAACCATTAAGCCAACTTCTTAAGGGTTACAAATCATAGAGTTTTGTTATAGAAATAATTAAATTTCCTCACCATAAATTGAAAGAGGAATGTATAAGTGGTTATCATATCATTTGGTTGCTTTAATTTTATAATATTGGACTATACCAAACTTTTGGCCTTTTGCTGGCTTTGTTAAGTTTGGTTATGATACTGGACAAAAGATGTTCTAAAGTATTAGATAAAAGTTTAAAAATTTGTGCTATATATTTGATAGTACAAAAGTTTATTTTATACAGTATAAAATAAATATATCTTTAAATCTCGAAAATTACCTAACACCAAATTTCCAAATCACAATACTAAATTTTATTATAATTTATATTATGAATAATTAAAATTTTCAATCATAAAAATCTATGTCTAGAATTGCATACACAAAACGTGGTATGATCGGGCTGTACTGTTATATACTCCTTATACTATGCTGTCTAGATTTCTTTGTTTTGTCCAAAACTAATAATCAAACCCTATCTATAAGTTTTGAAAGCAGTAGGAAACTATGACATTTATTAACATTCATTAGATATCATGATCTAAAGTATGCCTCATATTAATTCATTTGGATTCATAATACCTATTTATTTATCAATGTGATTTGCTTATTCACAATAAAATCTGATGTACTTGTTGGGATTTGTGTATTATGTATCAAGAAAATTCGAAGACATGTTTTTTTTGTAATTTTAAATAGAAGTAAAAATTTATTCAATGTTTTTTCCCTACTTATATATATTTTTACAATGAAATCCCACCAATTACCTAGAGTATATTTGGAATTATATAATAATAGTGAAACCTTGAAAAATTTAAGAATATAATTCTTATGATTATCTAATAGGATTAGTCCATGTTTTTTCTTTCAAAAGTATTAAAACTCTAATATGAAATACGCTTCCTTATAAAACAATAATATGGACACATGTAATTACACCACTCGAGAGCAACAAAAAATTATTTAAAATTTAAAATTTGAATATGGTAATTATAATGGACTATAATATGAGTCGTAAGCTTAGACACAAGAGTTATTATCTACCAAAACCTTATTACATACTAGAGTGAGTTGCATGAAATTAAAATATTTAAGATGAAAACATATGCTTTAAAAAGTTTTAAGATTCAAAGTACAAATATACTATGGGAGGGTATCGATGCTCTTCTATTTTTATTTTCAATTCATGTGCTCATTTCCACTAAAGATCCATAGATACTAATGGCTGAGTTAACAATTTGCTATATACTAAATGCCCTTTTGTTAACTAAAGAACTATGCTCACTGCTCCATTGTGTTTGACATAATTATGGGCTATCAAGAACGTAGAGGAGGTAGGATGGGTAGTTGGTTAAATCTAATATGGATTATGCATAGATGGTAGTTAGAGCTGGCAGCTCTCCTAAGGTTCCCTCATCTAGGATCCCTAAGAAAGAGGATCAAGTTGGCCCTTGTGAACAGTTGACACACTATCTCCCTTTAACCCTTTGAGCAGAGTAACTCAATAAATGAATTCTTAATGCCTTTATTTAATGAGGCTTTTTTGTTCATTCTCATAAAAAATAGTAGAATGCATAAGCTCAATAAAGGTAACTTAGGTGATCTTGGGCATCTTGAGAACTTTCTAGACTATTTAGTTTGAGTTAGAGATAGGCGTGGTTCAATTCGATACAGTTTGCTTATTGATTTAGTAAGGTTCGCCCTCTTATCAAACATACATTTTTCTATTGTCTCTATAGAAAAAAAAAAGAGCTATGCATATAAATTAAACTGTTTATCAGTACTAATTATTATTGGAACTCTATACCATATAATGAGAAAAAATCCAAAGCTTAAGAGAGTAAAGTTCTTAGAACATATGGAGCTACTTAATTGCCTCATCTTCTTAAATGTCCAAATAAGAGCTAAGTGATATGCTTGCCAAGTAAAGGCTAAGGCTACCATTGACTGCAAAAAGCTCTCTCTAAAAGCTATTATCACATTAGTCCTTGAAAAAATTGCCCTCAACATATTTGGCATAAGTGCTGTATAAATTGCACAATTTCTTCTCTCTTCCTTATTGCATCACAATTTGAGCAAGAGTTGCATGTGCAATAATTTTTAGATCCATAAATAACTTATTTAAAAGTTTAAATTTGTAATATCTGATGTTATTTTATATTCTCTGCCTAGTAATGTAATTTTGGCATGTATGATTAATCTTAAAAAGGTAGTTACTGCAATTGCTCATAGACTTCTATCTAACACAACATTGTCATTTTGTAGTGTTTTGATCCTCTAGAGGAAATTAGCTTTCATGTTCATTCAATCATGTGTCTTGTTCCAAGTGTGTATGGACATCTACATGTATGTAGTCCATAGCTCGTACTAAAAATTCACCCTTTTTTCAAATCATGGTTTGGTAAATACGGAAACCCGATAAATCATAAGTTGTGAGCTCTTTCCTTATTGTAGGCATTGACTATACACTTTTTATAAAGCTATGCTCATAAGATGACCATAGTTTTAGTAGTTGATCCAAACACTATACCTGATTCATATCAACTATGCGATGATCTAAAAGATGCTTTAAAAAAAATGAAAGATGTTGTCACAAGGAAAGATCTCAATACGTTTGTGCCATAACATCATCATGCTAGAAGTCACATTGGTTTGGCTATAATGGAAGTTATAGAATGTTTTTTCTTTTCCTTTTTCTTTTTCCTTAGCCTTGGCACAAAAAGGAATTAAAGTCATGAGACAAATAGGATACATTTATAGTCTTTTGAACGATTGTAATTTCATTGTTTAGACCGATCTTAATAATCATTTACCTTCATATTGAAATTTTATTTCATTTAACAAACAAGTCAATCGTTAAAGTTTAAATGCTAGCTTTCCTCTATATACTCTTAAATGGTGGCAATCCCTAATACAACGGGTAGCATAACTAAGAGGAAATTATAATTGAAATTGCAAAAACAACACATGAAATTCATATATCATTCATGTTTTTGTCTTTTTTACATATAGCTAATGTGTATGTTTTATTTTATTTTTATTCAACAAATAACTAACTACTTAGTTTCGTTTCGAATGCATGTTAATTTTCCTATTAGTTTTATTGTATGAGGGGTACTTGCCACTTAAACAACACTCTTAGAATACGATTTTGTCCTCGTCACCTCTACCCAATGCAAAATTACACTCACCAAGAACCTAATCCTAAATTTCGTGACATACCATGGTAACATTGCTAGTAGGAAAGAGAACATTGAAGTTGCACTCTTTGTGAGAAAAAAAATGTACACTTGCATTGATGTTGTTGTAAAGATAAGCCCTCACTCTATGAAACGACAATGAAAATCACATACAAAGATTAGCTCATGTACTAGGATGTATGACTTTAAATATAAGATAGACATATGCGTCTTAAGATACAATTGTATCTAATTTCACTTGCGACGAAATCCAAGATATGGAAAAACCTCCCCTATGGCAAGAGTACCCTATGATTGCACCTCATTACTATTTCCATTGGGGAAAAAAAAAATTGGGGTTAAGGCTTTTAGGTTATGTAATTTTTGCCTTTGACAAAATTGATTAGGATGGAAATCATGTTGTTAAAGTGCTTTTATATTAGCTTGTACCCCACATATAGCAAAACTTATGAAAAGGTTAATGAAAGCACAATTAGTTCTTTGATCAAAGAAAAAAAGTAATAGAAACAAAAGACAAACATAGATCAATTGGGTCATTAGCTAAGACTATAGTAATTGAGTGGTATCGCTATTGATCTCCCATTAAGATGGATCAGCATTCAAATCTCCCTTCTCTTAAGTTGTAACATAATTGGCTTAAAAAAAATAGAGTTATTAAAAAATCTTAAAGCTCAATAGACATGAATGAACTCAGACTAGATTGTTAAATTTTAAATATAAATAAAATGGATTCATTGTGATGTAACTTATATACTATCAAATAATGCATTCACTATGTACATGCAAAAGTTGTATGACATCATCAAAGATAAAATATAAAAGTCTATTTCATTTAATGCTAATAAATGTAAAAGCTCACTCCTCATAAAAATTGAGTAATACTTAATACCAATGAATCCATGTTGTTAATGTAGGTTAAGTAACCACTAATTATCTAATTATGAATCATAATGGATGTGGATTGTGGGTTTTGCAAAGAAGATGGGAAAAATAGATGTTCTAATATTAGATTTATAGGCTCTATATTTATGCCTTGATTATTACTTGAAATGAATATAATGAAATTGGAGATAAATACGTATTCTCAGGCTAATGTTCTTTTGTTGCATGGTAATTCCAATTACAAGAACAAATAGGCCAATGTGTTACTTATAGAGAAAAGATCTTACTATTGCAGGAGCATAAGATTGAAGTCAGAGTAAGAGAATAAAACACGATTGCTAATGGACTAGCAGATTTTGCAAAGGGAGAACAAGAATGTTACTTTATTTTATTTATATCATCAAAGTGTACTAAAAATTTGCTACTGGATAATATCGAGAAATAGGGTGAAGTGAACTCCTTCGTTTCAATAAAGATACATTATTGATTTGATTAAATTTCTTAGAAAATCATAAAATATAGATAGAAAAGTATATTGATATAAGTGAGTCGATTTTGCATATATTCGAAACCATTCAGTCCTATGTTGGTTATATTAGACTTCTAACCATGAAAGTAAGGACATAAACACTCATTCCTAAAGTTATATTTTAATACTCCCATATAAGCCAACCTCAATAAGTTTATAAACAGGCTTAAGCCCTTTTGTAAACTTATCTTCTTTTGCTAAATTCAAACTTGTTTGATTATGATCATGTAGTTCCTCATCTAAGTTAGTATTAGGGGTGGATACAATTCAGTTCGGTACAGTTTGCTCTCCATTTACCGAACTAAACTTAATATAACAGTTTGATTTTTTTTTCTTTTTTTGAAATCAAATCTAACTATACGATTCGGTTTATAAATTTTTCAAACCTAATTAAAACCGATTTAGTCCCCATTTATATTAAAATTTTGCTAAATATTTTTATCTCCAATAATATATTTTAATTTCCATTAAACTTTTATATATATGTAGCTAATTTTTCACATATTTATCATATGTAATGATACTTAACAAAAAGTTGCACAAAATCTTAACAAGCCTAATTTAATTAGATGAGGATAAAAGACCTTATTCCAATGAACAACAACGGGGAAGGAGAAGTAGATCTGCTTGTCCAAAAGCAATGTAAATAAAACAAAAGAGACATACCAAAAACTAGAAAAGAGATGGAAGACACGTAAAGAGCATCACGATCAAACCCTTGATTTGAAAACACATTAGAATATGACAACTTAGAAAAAGAAAATTTCTAAATGTGGAATTTTATATGGAACTTATTCAACTTAATTTTAATAATTGACCTAAAAATAAGACAAAAAAGAACAAAATATAAAAAATTTGTGAAATCCATGAAGATTAGTAGAAAAAAAAAGTATAAAAGAATTTCATGAATTTTTTTTTTTTTTGTTTAAACAAATGGTTTGGTTTGGTTCACAATGTTTTGATTTGGTTTGCTTACTTAAATCGAATTACGAGCCATTTATATATAACCAAACTAAATATAAACCAATCGGTTTTTTAGTAAAAAAACCGATTTTTAGATCTGGTTCGATTTGGTTTACAGTTTAATTGGCAGTTCACAGTTTTTTCGTTCAGCTTTAGTTGGTATATCATGTCATAAATTGCTAATTTTAGGATACATGTTTTACCGTATAATGGAGATATTAAATAATTTTTTTAAAGCATTTAAGATGAAAAAATCTTAATTAATACGTCTTCCTTCATATCAAGTTTATATCAAAATACACAATATCACGAGTACACAAAACTTTACCCAACCATGATTAAGTTTTTAATTTTAAACTATATGCAATTAGACCCTATCACTTCCACTTTTATTCAGCAGTGTTCACCTATGATTTTCTATAGGGAGTTCTCTTATTGAGCTTTCTTTTAAGTATTTAGACGTCACTATCTCACTTCTACAAAGTGTATAGAACAGTGGCCCTTTCAATTGAATGGCTTGGAGGTCAAATGCCCAGCGGTTTCTTTATTCTTCAGTGTCATTGGGCCTACATCATTGAATCTGCTACGTCAGATTACGAGTCGGAGAATGTGGACGTAAAAGGGAAAGGACAGAGCGTCTGTTGAATCCAGCTAAAGGGAAAATCGTGGGCTTGTTACCTTCTGTAAACAGACGCATGCCCTAGACCACTTCACAGAGACTATTTAAACAAGCGGGCTATTATATGGCCCAAAAAGAAAACCAGGCTATTCCTTCTTAAAATGGGCCAACATTTGGTGGAGTAGCCCATCTTAAACATAATAATTTTATGAAGGGGGTATTACCATGTGAATATTTTCAAAATATATCTAACACTCGAAAAGAAAAAAAAAAAGAAGAAGGTTACAAACAAGAAACTAAAAAAAAAAAAATTACGTAAAAGGCAAAATATAAAGAGTCATTACAATGATTAAACTTTTAACCTAATTTAATATCATTAATCGATTTAATATGCAAGTGGTAGAGCCTAGAAAATCGAGGCCCAATCTTAGAAAGATATAGCTTGGTAAGCTTAGAATAGGAATAATCAAAGTGATTATTTCACCCTTGGCTTTACTTAGTTAACTCATTTGTGAAAAGCAATTTGTAAAAAGTATTTTTTAAAGCCTATTTAGACTTTCTCTGACCTAAAAAAGGAGTTATTTAGATTAAGATAAGAGTCATGGGCTTATTTTAATATAGACAAGCTTCTTTTCTTTTATTATAAACTATTAGGCCTATCCAAACCTATATGAAACCTAAACCTAAGTTTATGGTCCATAAAAGAAAATAATGAGTAAATCTTGACTATTGGATCTTCCAAAGCAATCTCACTAGTACGAGCAACATCAGATCTCAACTATTCATCTCAGAATAATCTAACGATTAGAATCAATCTCTAAAATCTATAAATTAGATGATCGTCTTCCCATTTGGAACATTTTAGAGTTTTGGCTAACTTAAAACAAATGTCAAAACTTTGTTATTATTATTATTATTATTATGTATATTACATGTATATTATGTATAATTCAACTTTATTTATTATTTTTGAAAGTTAATTAACTTATCTTTAATATCTCACTATATTTAAAAACTTGAATTTTTCGATTATCGGCTTTAGCGATAAATTGACATTTTTCTCAAATTAATATTTTTATATAGCTTATTTTGAGAAATTGACTCTACTTAAATTACTTCATCTAACTTTACTGTGAAATTTGAAATAAAACTGATAACTTAGTCCAGTATCCTAAATTTAGAAGCTCAGATCCTAGGGTTATTAAACTTGCCTAAAATCCTAGGATATTACAATATATACAAAATCGACTTAGTTATATCAATATACTTTTCTATTTGTATTTTATGATTTTACAAAAAAATTAACCAAATTAATAATGTATCTCATCAAAATGACATCGAAAGCAAATGGTTTGACACAACATGAAAAGCCCGATGCAATTAAAATTATTAGTCATTCACCCCAAAAATAGGCATTCTAGACAAGAAACCATCCTTGACTAGGCAATGAACCATTCAAGTAACAGATTCTAGCCAATTAAAAGGATCTTCTAATCAATTTAGAGATCATTTCGATTTTATTTTATCTAGAAGATTAGAGGAGTTTAAATTCAACAAGATTGCCTATCTAAAGAAGTTCATACCTACCTTGTTCCCGATATCATCCAATAACAAATTTTTAGTACACTCTGACAATATAAACAAAATGAAGTAATGTTCTTCTTCTCATTGTGCAAAATCTATTAGTCCATGAGCAACATGTTTTATTCCCTTACTCTAGCTTCAATCTTGTGCTCCTGGACCAATATCATCTTTTCTGTATGAGTAATACATCGACATATTTGTTCTTGTAATTGGAATTACCATGTAACGAAAGAACCATAGCCTAAGAATCCATATTTATCTCCACTTGTATTCATGTCAAGCAATAATCAAGGCCCCATTATAGAGCCCATAAATCTAATATTAGAACATCTATTTTTCCCATCTTATTTACAAAACCCATGGTCTACGTCCATTATGATCCATAATTAGATCACCAGTGGTTACTTAACCAAAACTAACAATATTGATTAATTTGTATTAAGTCTTACCTTTTAGATGAAATATGCTTTTATATTTTATCTCTAATGGTGCCTGGTTAAATGACTTTTACATGTACATAGCGGATGTGTTGTCTGCTAGTATATAAGTTACACTATAATGAACCCATTTTATCCATATTTAAAATTTAACAATCTAACCCAAGTTCATTCGTATCTATTAAGCTTTAAGATTTTTTAATGGCTCCAATCAACCTATGTTTGTCTTTTGTTTTATTACTTTTTTTTTTTATCAAAGAACTAATTGTAGAAAACCCTTAGAAAACCCATCAAGTCCATAAAAGGCAAAAATTACACCCCTAGAAAGCATGATTTCTATCAAAACATTCTAATTTAAAAGCACTTTGAAAGCATGATTTTCATCTCAAGCAACTCCATCAAAGGCAAAAATTACACCCTTAGAAAACCCTAACCCCTAATTTTTTTCCAATAGAAATAAAAGTGAGATGCTATCATAGGGTACTCCTACCATAAGGGAGGTTTTGCTATATCATGGATTTCGTCATAAACGAGATTAGATGCAATTGTATTTTGAGTCGCATACATTTATCTTATATTTAGAGCCATACATCCTAGTATACGAGCTAGTCTTTATATTTGATTTTCTCTAGTGTTTCATTCTCATATTCAATTGGATATTGGAGTAAGGGCTTATATCTACAACACCATTAATGTAAGTGTACCTTTTTCTCACAAAGAGTGCAACTTCAATGTTTTCTTTCCCACTAGAAATGCTACCATGGTATCTTATGAAGTTTAGGATTATGTTTCTTAGGAGTGTAATTTTGCATTAGATGGAGGTGATGGGGACATAAATTGATGTACCTAGAAGCTCAGTCATCACTATGATTTACCATAAGAAGTGAAAACCTGATGGGTCCTTCAAAATATCGAAGAAGAGTAATTGAGAAGGTTAACAACAGACTAAAGTAGCTGACACGAAACTACTCGAAAGATATGACTCACTAACGAACACAACACGATTTGACACTTCACTTGATATGATGCACAAGTTAATGTTAAGTTTCACCTGTCACTAATCTTAAGTTACTCGGTAAGATTAAATAAGAGTGTTTGAAAATGGACTTAAAAATGTTGTCTCGTAAGAACAGAACATTCAATATCTATTTTCTAATGTAAGATTAGATTATTCTGGCTTATAAGAATAAAGGATTATTTATAGTAAGTTCCTAGGATAACAACACAAATACAGAAATTACAAAATGGCATATACAAAAAGAGGATTCCTAGTATATACGGAAAAAGGGTAAAAAGGATAAAGAAAAAAATGGAAAAAGTAGTACAATATCAGATAAAGGGAACATGTGGCAATACGATACTAGTCCCATACAAAGTTCTCTAAGCGCAATAGGCGAAAGAGATAAGGATGTTGCAACGATAAAGGTGCCAAGACGTGTATGAGTGCTGTGAGAGAAATATTCGAAAAGGGGAGGGTTAGCTCTCCTTACTTAGTAGGGGACTCTCAATAGCTATAAGTCAGTTCACTCGGCATAAAGCTTTTGACCAAATAATTGTCAGCATGAGCACATGAACAGAGCATAGTATAACCACTCGGTGCCTTTTGAGAATTCAACCATCCTTCTTTAGTATACAATCTCTCGCCATCGACGAGTTAACGAGAAAGAATCCTTCGAGTGAGAAACTGGAGGCCTTTGAGGTGTGTGCAAGTGATTGGGCTGACAATCGGTAACCTATCATAAATCGAATTATGGGAACGTTTCTTAAGTGGCACGTGCCCCTCATATGATAAAATTAATAAGGAAGTTAATGTGCATTTAGAATGAAAATAAGTAGTTAAATCCTTGTTAAAGAAAAAAAATTTTAAATATTTACATACGCAGTTTGTAAAAATAGACAAAAGCAACGATAATATATGTTGCCATTTCAATTATAATTGCCTCTTAGTTATGTTGCCCGTCTTGTTAGGAATTGCCACCATTCAAGAGCATATAGAGGAAAGCTTAGCATTTAAACTTTAACAATTGACTTGTTAATCAAATGAAATAAAATTTCAATATAAAGGTGAAAGATTACTAAGATTATTCTTAACAATAAAATTACAACCATTCGAAAGCCTATTAATGTATCCTACATGTCTCACAACTTTAATTCCTTTTTTATTCCAAGAATAGGGAAAAAAAATAACATGTTCTATAACTTGCATTGTAGCCAAATCAATATAGCTTTTAACATGATGATGTTATAGCACAAATGCATCATGATCTTTTCTTGTGATAGCATCTTTCATGTTTTTCAAAGCTTCTTCTAGATCATCGCATAGTTGGTGTGGATCGGGGACAATGTCTGGATCAACTGCTAGAACCATGGTCATCTTATCAGCATAGCTTTGGAAGTGTATAGTCAATGCCTGTAACAAGGAAAGGGCTCAAAACATATGATTTATCAAGTTTCTATGTTTACCAAACTATGATTTCAAAGAAGGGTGAATTTTTGGAAAGAGCTAAGGATTACGTACATGTGGATGTCCATACACACTTGGAGCAAGATACACGATTGAATGACCATAAAAGCTAATTTCCTCTAGAGGACCAATAACACTAGAGAATGAGAATGTTGTGTTAGATAGAAGTCTATGAGCAATTGCAGCAGCTACCTGTTTGAGATTAATCATACATGCCAAAATTATATTATTACCCAATGAATATAAAATAACATCAAATATTACAAACTCAAACTTTTAAATCAATAATTTATGGAACTAAAATTGCTCTAGTTGAAATTATGATGCAATAAGGAAGGATAGAAAAGAAAATGTACAATTTATACATACACTAATGCCGAATAAGTTGAGGACAATTTTTGCACAGATAAATGTGATAACAGCTTCTGAAGAGAGCTTTTTGCGATCACTAGTAGCCTTTGCTTGGCGAGCATACTCCAATGGATCGTCTTGCAAACTGATCCTAAATGGAAGGTGAATATAACCTATCCAGTTGCCCCATCTTCCTTTCGACTTTTTAGCCAGCATATCGCTTAGCTCCTATTTGGACAATTAAAAAGAACTAATATGAGGCGATCAAGTGGCTCCATGTGTTCTAAGAACTTTACTCTCTTAAGCTTTGGATTTTTCCTCATTATATGGTATAGAGATCCGATAATAATTAACACTTATAAATGGTTTGATTTACGTGCGTAACTCTTTTTCTTATGGAGATAACAAAGAAATGCAGTTAAAGGAAATATATAAATCTGCAGAAGTAGTGCAGATTAAAGGGGGCTTATAATGTTTTTGAGTGAATTTTTACAAGAGATTCTTCACCTGAATTCCTGCAACTGGTCTGATATTTGCTAAAATCGTAGCCCTGATCCGCATATTTTTAGGAAGATTACTTCTTCCTTGGTTTTGATCCCTTACTTTTGCACCATCTTTTGCTGAAAAGAGAAATCAAGCTACTTTTTCATCAAAAAAGATTTCAGTATTGTCATGCTAAGCCTAGATTTATAAAGAGTATAGATATTAACTAACCGTATCTCCTCTCTAGATACTGTGATAGACTAGCTTGCATTACTCCCAATATGACATCATTAATTGTCTGGAGCAAATATCAAGTGAAGGAGAGAAAAAGCAAATTAGATTTAAGTTGAAAAGAGAAAACTTGTTAGGTAAATGACTGTGATGGAACCAAGTTAGGTGCTCATAATGTCAAAGTGACAACATATAGTTGAGTAGTCTTGAGGCGTCATTTGGTTTTCTCCATGGAATCAAACTCGCTGGTTTTAATTAGAATTTAGTTATATTATCGTCGTGATAATAAGAAAAACACAATCTCATAGCTTCCAATTCTTTGGAGTTCAATTCTTCCCTCTCGCTAGTTATTAGGATTGAAGAAATGGGAAGTTATGAGCATATCCTTTCCAGATATTACGTTTATAACATGAAAAAACTCTTACGATCTATTTCCATGGAATAAACCAAACTAAGCCTAAGAGTATTTGGATATGCATGTTTACTATTTCTTCGAATTCGAGATATTGTGTTGATCTACAAAGCAAATGTGCACAACGTAAAAGCTCATTGCTAATTCAAGGATCACAATCTACCGCAAAGATATGTGATTTAAAAAAGTAGTAAAGTCGAATTCTCACCATCTTTAATGCAGTCTTCACTAGCTTGATGTCATGGAGACTGACTGTTCTGTGCACAAACTTCTTCATAGTTTTCCTTGCCCCTGGTTTCCCTTTAATCGGGGTCTCTGTATCCTTTAGGAACAAAAAGGTTGCGAAGAAGAGTATGAAGTCTACAAAACTGTTCAATAGCAATCTCAATGCTGACCAAATAGCCAACAAGAACACCCAAAACCCGGTCTCATTACGCGGTCCTGCTCTCTTTTTTGTAGGGATAGTAGGCAATGCTTCAGGATTGGATGCTTTTCGAGTACAAGCAAGGAGAAGAGAGATGAGAGATGCCCCATCACCGAGTGAATGGTGAATCCTGAAGACAGCAACAGCCTCTGCATCTGAAGTCTTGACGTTGAGGATGTGAAGTTCCCATAATGGTCTTGACATGTCCAAAGGTGTTTGTGTCATATGTGAGATATAGTCTTCTACAAATTGGTCCGGTGAATCCATGTTGGTGTCTAAATGAGGAACGATTACATGATCATTTAAATTCACTATAGCCTTTGCCCATTTCATTTTTCCTCCTCTCTTCACATCACCAACCTTGTAATTGGAACATGAATTTGGTGCCATATTATTCAGTGACATTTACAAGAATAAGAAAATAAAATGTCGTCGAATAAAAAAAAAAAAAAATACTAAGCATGCCTCAACTATTTATGGACCCCTGTGCCTCTTTTCATGTCTCCATGTAAGAATAAATATTCATCAACTGAATATAGATAATTCATAACTAATTATATATTTCACGAGAGGGAAAAATTATAAAAGAAGAAGGAAAAATTTCATGTCTTTAGCCTCTTTAAAAGTTTCCTCTGCAGCCATTACAATTTTTCCATTTGATAGATAGCTTTAATGACAAATCTGAATTATATTAAAAAAAAAAAGAAAAATAAATCCCTATTAGTTTCGGTTGATAATGTGTTTTTGATCTAAATTTTACTATAATATGCACTCACATTTTTACCTTGTTTTTACTAGCAAGTATATTATCCTGATCATATCTTTTTTTATATATTTTTCTTCCCTAACCAATTATATATTTTTCAAAGACGGAGAGTGAGAATATCAGTTAATCCCAAATTTAAATAGAGAAGAGTTCTTACCATTGAAAGGGAAAGAAATATCAATGCAAGAATTTTTTATGACTAGAATCATTAATATATCCTTTTCTATATCTTTAAACATGTATTGTTACATTTTTAACTCTTAAAGAATCATTATTAATGTTTAAAAATGTAATTATACTTATACATGTTGTCCTTCATAATCCCTCCCTAGAGAATGAAAATGCTGGTCAACGGATTTATTTCCCTTAGGAAAGCATCTTGCTAAACTTTAAAAGTAAAAGTAGTTTGTAGGATTTGATATCGACATGGTGATTTTTAAATCATGCATACAGATGGAGTTATACAAGTGCTTAAATAGGCTAATTTAGTTCACCAACAGATTAAAATCTATTTGTACCCTCTATATATAAGTGTGGAAAAAATAAAAAACTATGGATAAAGGTTGGAGTGAAGGGGAAATAAGAAAAAAAAAAAAAAAAAAACGCTATGGATATAGATTACTACACCAAATAAAACGACGAAAAAAAAAAATTCAGACAGCACAACTAGTCTTAAAGTAGATGCGACATGTGGTTGGAAGGCAACCACCAAACTTAACAGTGAATGCCCCCACCAAACACCAGAAACACAAAAGAAACGTAAATTATAATATATTCCCTCATGCCTACTTGATAGAAGGGAGATTTTATGGTAATAAAAGGCGATCGATTTTATAAAAAATAAAAACGAAATTATAAAAAAATTATTAGTATATATTTAATTTTTTATTTTTAAAATTGAATATTTAAATTTTGAAATATTTCTGATTTAAAATTCATTAAATCGGTAGAATCCAAAGCACGACTTAACGAATCCAAAAAAAAAAAAAAATGAAGGAAAAAAAAAAAAAAAGCGAACGTGTACTGAAAAAAGGAAGGCATCTCAAACTCGTGAAAAGCACGCAAAATAAGACTTTGATCGAACGACCATCATCATGATCGATCTTTCCGAGACATCACAGCTTACCATCTTGCTTGAGAAACGAGGATGTCTTAGCAGAGTCTCTCCTAATCCTTTCTTCACCACTTCCGGATTGATCCTCGTATTGCAACCAATCATAGTCATGATGTAACAATTGAACCGAGGAGCGTGGAACAAACGCGCCGCCGGACTCAACCTCTCCATCCAAGCAAAACTCCACGATTCACCATCACCATCATCGCCTTCGACATTAGCCACCTGGGATCCTCCACCGGTCTCTATGGTTTCTTCTATTTCAGATCCCATGACAAACACATATCGGGAATATAATATTGATGTTTTTACTGTTTCTCTAGTTCAAAGGAGGACTTATAATGCGGATCCTCCATACTATGTGAACTTTCTAGACTAGATTCAAGGGAGGGTGTAGTAGGTGTAGGTTGTCCCACAAGACAAGCCTCCAATTCATTTAAACTATGTGCATTTACGTTGTCCGAAGTTATCGCCACTCTGACCAGCGGAAGCGGAAGTAGGAATAAGATGTTAGTACCTCTGCCCTTTATAGCGAATTAATTTAATATTTATTAAATTTAAACAATTAAAAATATAATCAATTGGGGAGTTTAAATTTATTATTGAAACAGCTAAATCGATTTTATAAAAAAAAATAATACAACTTTAGAAAGTTTCAAAATACTATATGGCCCTTAAGCGATATTTTGGTATAAATACTGAAATTAATCCTTTATTTATTTATTTTTATCTTTTAATAATTTAAGGTGTAGTGTTTGGATTTCCACCCTCTAAACATTGTAGCACTTTTTATTTTTTTACTTTTCTTGAATTAACCGATCAATAATTAAAATTATATAAATTTTCTAAGTATCTTATAAGATTATTATGATGTTATCATTTTTTTATATAATTTTAATTAATAATTATATATAATAATATCTTAAAAAATAAATTTAAATTTTTTTTAGCATTATATAAGTTGGTAAACAAAATCGTTTTGACATAAAAATATATTAGGGGTTCTAAACTTCAAAGTCGCGGCACAACTTCTAGGAATCAATGCTTTTACTTTTCCGCTCTGTAAACAGAAAGAGAATTGCTTAAAGGCACTTTGGGCAACAATGAGACCGAACGTCAATAAAATAACGAGAGGGGTACTGCCCTACCTTATAGTATCCTCATCGATCCAATAGTTTTAGATCGAAAATAAGGGTCATAACGTAACACGATAACTTTCGGTATCCGACTTTCATAGGATGAGATATGGCTACAATATTCAATATCCTTGAGTGTAGATTCTAAAATATTAAGTAACCATCCTATAAAAATTATTAAATAATAATAATAAATATAAAAAAAATATTAAATAATAAACATGAAACCTATGATCCAAGCCTATTACCATAAGGAAGCATAAAGAATATCCTAATTTATTTCTTCCACCTTCTTCTTATCATTTTTTTGTGTTTCTATTTTCTATCTCTCTTATCTTAGCTATTCCTCATTATTAACCTTATATTTACGGTGATATTTTCATCAAATGGAGTACATATATAAAGTTATTATAATGGATTTTGCTGTTGTATAATCCATGCCTGCAACTAAAGCTGCCACATCTTGGTCCAATACCCAGCCTCGACCTATGGAGATGAGACCTTTTTTCTTTTCTTTTCTTTTTTTTTTTCTTTTTTTTTTCTTTTTTTTTGCCAAGGGGGACGAGTCTTTATAATGCTTGATTTTAATTGATCTTGTTCAATAAGTAAATAAGATATTTAAAAAAAATCAAATATTAGCCCTTAGTAGAAAAAATTAACTCATATTGTTGATATTGCATATGTGAAAGAGTAAGCAAATTTTTGCTTTTTCTTAAGGGGTGTCAATGATAAAATAAAAAATAATAATAAGGTTTAAAATGTGAATCATAAAAAATGAGTTAGAATTAAACAAACTTGAATAGTAATTATTGCAAAGTAACATAAATTCGTAATCCATATTTATGTTTTAAATAACCATAGACCTATATGCTTTTTTTTTCAATTGGCAATTCTCACCAATTATCAATGTTTTATCAAAGGTTAATATCGTAATCGGTAACCCAACTTTATTGATTTTTCAATTTACTATCTAAACTTATAATTAATCAATTTAATACCTAATTAAACTTTACCTTGTTGTTACTTAGTCTAATTCTGCTTAACACTGTTAGTAGACATAAGCGACTCAACCAATATATGGACAATACAAGTAAAAATCAATGAGTCAAACACCTCATATGCCACTTCAGCTGCCACATAGACGTCCAGTTAGAATAGGAATGAAAAAAAAGAAAAAAGAGTAAGATTAAAACGAAAGAAGAAGCAACACATTTCGAACCTAGAATATATAGGAACAAGCAGTAGAGAAACCCATCCATCAAACCCTAAAGCACTATCATCTTTAGGAATTGATTTCTCTTTTAATATAATAGAGAAGTTTAAAATACACAAATTAAAGCGGCATCATGCCTAACAATAATGAATTGCGGTTGTGTCACATCGATTTCACTTGGATTCCATACAAATAGGGCAAAACAACCCATTGATTTCATTCCAACTCCACTTACGTGATTCAACAAAAGTACCACTCGATGGGGATGATTCTCGGTCTTACCTTCCCCTATTATTCATCTTGTCTTCTTCAAGAGTCACTATCGAAGTAGAACTTGAAGCTATTAGGTTGATAACGTTGTCGCTATAAGAAAACCCATCACTAGAGAGTAGTTGGTGTATGTTGTCAAACCATACGTTTTGTTGTTCAATTGCACCATCATGGGTTTCATCATCATCTACTTCTTGTTCTTCTTCTTCTTCGTCACAATTGGTTTCATCATCTTCGTATTCAATTTCTTCATCTCTTGTTCTTCTTCATCATCATAATTGATTTCTTTGTATCCATATTCAATTTTTTCATCTTGTTGTTCTTTCATAATGGTAATCGATTTCTTCATATCTTGTTTCTTCATCGTTTTCCTCTTTCTCGAGGGGTTCGAGGTCTAGAATTGAGTCAGGCATTGCTTGTGAAAAAGGAAAACCTTAACAAACAAGAGAGAGATAGAGAGGTGGAGAAGACAATACTTTAGGGTTTGATGGATGGGTTTCTTCATTTTATTTTACACACTTCATCTATATATTGGTTGGATTGTTCACGCCAACTAACAGTGTTAAGTGAAGTCAGGCCATGTACCAAAAGCGATAAGGAAAAGTTTAATTAGGTATTAAATTGACTAATTGTAAGTTTAGGTAGTAAATTGAAAAAAAATTGATAAAGTTGAGGTTCCAATTACGACATTAACCCTTTATCGAAAATTACAACACATTTTCTCTCACACCATTACTTGACCATGGAAGAGAGGGGGAAGAGAGGGAGAATGGGTAATTTGTGGATTTTCCTAGTAACAACTAAATTACTCCGGATTATTATGAATATTTAGATATCATCCAATTGATTGTTTTCAACATACATAGAAGGTGGCAAATTTCCTTATAAATGGTTGTGGACACCAACATATAGTATCTTTTTATAAAATATATAATATAATGATGTTTTAAGAAACAAAAGTTAGGTCCTCATAATGGGCACTCTCTGTAATATTACTATCTTTATACATGAAGCAAACCTAAACCACTTTGCCCAGCTTACGATAGATGTGCACAAACATCAGAATAAAGTTGTTCTGGTAGCCATAAAAGTGTTGTTAGATTTGTTGTACCTCAATCTAAATTGCTAGTTTGGTTCTACCTTCTGTACGTTCTCGCTTATGATAAAAAGATTTGGAATCTTTCCTCGAATAGAATATAATGTCTACCTATAAACAATTAAACCATTAACTCGTGAATTCAAGTAATGCAGTCATATGGCGATCTAACTTGAACATAACCAAACAAGACAATCACAACCCTTTTTTTTTTTTTTTTTCCTTCTTTTTTGCTTCTTTGTGCAGTCGTACAGGTGTTGCAACTGATGGTCTGTGTAGATTGTTTGTGTCATTTAATCCAACTATCATTGCCTCAAGCTTATTTTCTCAAAGGTTTTTGTCCTTTTTGTCCAATTCTTTTTTTTTTTTTTTTCATTTCTTTTCCCCTCCTGATGATTTAATTTGGCCTGTTAGAAGAAGTTTTATGGATGTTCTTGATAGTTGAGTACCTGTATACATGTAATGCTGTGTGTTCAAATATGATCAAACTAACATGGAACCAATGCTACCGTTTTTAGGGTATTTAATATATAAAAGATAAAAATAATGGTACAGGCTAAACTGCAAGAAGTTTGAAAAAGAAAATGTTTGGGGAAAATGCTATTTGCTAAACCGACATATGCTAGTGTTTTGATAACACTATAATATAGGTATGCAAAAGCGAATGGATGTTTTATGTTTTGGTTCTCCCTGTATTTGATCATGAAATTTAAAGTTAGTTATACTGCAGAGATTGTTTTTAATGGAATTTCCATATAGCTTTAGTAAAATTGATCGATCCTCTTTTACAAATATATATATATGGGCTTAATGCATATTTATGTATTGTCGGGTAAGTTTCAAGGGTTAAATGAATTTGTACCTAGTAACATAGACAGAAATGGAGCATGCTCCATTATACTTGTGACCCGGGAAATCTGTCTCCATATTCTTATTTCCCTCAGTGCCATGTCCAATCAAAATAAAGCAAATGACAATGTTCAAGTTGATAACATTCTGATTCCGAAGAAAAAGGAGAACTACGATTTATCATTGGAAATCAAACTCGTCACCATTGGTGTTCTAACAGAAATAATGTATGACTAAAAGGACATAAAATAGCAAGTGGTGTATAGTTTGGCTGAAAGCATAAGAACAAAAGACAACCTTACATTGTAGTACGCTCAAATCTCAAATATTCTTTCAAGATAAAATAAAATAAATGATGTATTGAGGGCTTAATATGAAACAACAGTAGGAAACTATGTGGAGTATGTTGAAAGTGAAAAATCAGGTATAGGTAACCCTCTTTTTTCTCTAGCTTAAAATTTTGAACGAATATAGTTTCTAATTATTTGATGCCATCCTTCTACCTTTTTCTCGTGTTTTGCTGTTTAGGATCGACATGCTAGCTACATAATTTGCTATCAGTAATAATATATTGACGAAAAATTGTTCATATACTAATCGGAGTGATGTACCTTCTCTAAATCAAGAACTTCCACCGGGATCCAAAATTTGACAGAATCAACAAACAAAAAATGGATGTGGTGTAGGCTGGAGACTCGGTACAAAGATGGCAGATGAAAAATCTTTAGCCTGTGGCCCTGTACTACTGTTTATGTGGGAAGTTCCTTTCCACTCTGGAAACAATATATAACAAATTGCACTAATATTTGACATGGTGCAAAAACAACATAAACAAACTGCACTAATGTTTAATGGACAGGAAGTACAATTTTTGTCGGATTGCACGTACCAACTTTTCATAACTGCTTCCATTTGTCAAAAGAAAAAAAAAAAAATTGATTCATAGCATAAATTCGTGCCTTATGGATTCAACCCGAACGATGTGGCTAGTTGTTACCTAACCAGGTGTAGAAGTATTAGTCTACTTAGACTTCAAACGTTTGATTTTATTAGCAAGGCATTAATTTCGTACCAACATTTGTAATATTCCCTCGTACCAATCATCACCTCTTTGTCAAATATGTTTGTTGGGCCTTACTTCTGTCTTACCTAGCCACAACTTGCAACAACCATGCTAAGCATGGATATTCCATCTTATGCATGTTGTTTCTGCTATGGACAGTATAAACTATGATAATTACAACTTGATAGCACCTAAGACACGCACAACGCTCTTCGCAACATCACCCCCCACATCCCAGGCGTTCATTCACGGGGTGCAACCTCTTTTTCCCTTCTTATACTAACTGCAAAGGATCTCAAGTTTGATGGTTTCTTTACCATCCTTCATTTGCGTTGTTTGCAAAACACGCTTCAACTTGCCAATCCATCCTAAACCCTTCTTTCCAAACTCAAGACCATAATCACATGTTGAAAAATCTACCCATTGAAAGAACTTGCTGCCCGCTCCAATATACATGTCACATAATACTTAGGTTTAGTTCACATTGAAATAAAGAAGCAAATCATTCTTTTATATTTACATAAATAATAACTAATGCTTTTGCAATGGCATTAATAAAAATGCGAAAAAAAAACCTTCTGTTATATAGTTGTTTAGAGAGGGAAAGAAAGCTGCCTTCTCATCTCTAAACACATATACAGATGCAGCAGTAAAACAACATAGCACTCCCCTAAGCATAAGCACCACAAAAACCGAAATCTCAACTCTTTTCAGCAAAAAAAGCTGCAACCTTTCAAACCCGGAAAGAAAACCCTTCATTTTATTTGTGCTAAAATAAGAACTGAACCTTAACAAGTCATTATTTGATCTGTCGTCACCAACCACTAAGCCAAAAATGGATTGAAAAAGTAACAAGTTGTGTAAATTTTGTATATTTGTTCTACATGCCACTTCTGTGAATGGTGGAGAGGGGTTCAATTAGTGTCTTTGTTGTCAGATTGTTTGGAGCTTGAGATGTATGTTTGTCATGCGATAAGTCCACACACACAACCTGGAAAACAAAATGAGGTCATCTTGAGCTTCAGATTTCTATGAAATACTGTTAATAGTTTCATGGCTATTATTGATTGGTTGTAATATACACATGGAAGAGTCTAATAAATAATTGTCTTCATAGTTTGCCACAATCGAGTGATATATGCAAGGAAAGTAGAGATTGGGCCAACGTTAAATAGGATCATTGACTTGGTGACGAGAGGCAGTAACTCCTAATTCCTTTTGTTCCTATATTTTTACAGTTTCATATTTAGATTGTTAACATGAGGAGGTAATTTACCCTTAACTCCTCATTTGATTCCAATTATATACTCATATTAGTTCAAATTATAAAGTCTCCATGCAAAAATTTATGGTTCCCAGATTAACCGCTTTAGCAATTTATGCCGCTCTCAACCTCAGCCTTTTGACCATGACTCATGTTCTGTCACCATTCTTGCTCTTCCAAATGAACATATCAAATCACTATTAAAATAAAAATTCAAGACTTCATATTAGATCAACAATATATATGTGAATATATAGAGAAAAACAAGGCAGCGAATGAATTCTAATGACTCATGTGAAACCAAGAAAAAAGAAATGAGGAATTAACACCCAAATTTGTTATAGAATGACTGAAATTTCTAATATGTTGCTCGTGTAACTGTCGATTTTGGGTTACGAAAACTGCATTAGAAACTTACTCGCTCAACAATTCGTGCAACCGAGAAATTGTTACTTACAATTCCTTTTGGGTCGTCATTCTCGCTGATTATCATCGTCAATGTTGGGTTTTTCAATTGATGGGTTGTGTGATTTTTGCTGTCAGATGTTAATATGGGGATTAGGGTTCTTTCTGGACGTGATAGAGTTTCAAATTTTCCAGTGAGGTTTTTATTTTGGCATATTAGATGAATTGCATTTGTTGATTTGGGGGCTATTTTGGTATTTTCATTGACTATTCAAGCCTTATTTCTCTGTTAATTCTATTAGCTAAGCAAAGTAACGTTAATTCAATAACATTGCCAATCAAGTAATTCAATGAACATATAACTTATTGAATTTTACTATTCTCTCTTTATTATCATTTTGTAAGTAATATTTTCTTTCATTTTTTCTCTTTTTTTGGTACTTTGGAGGGTCCTCATCCAGAGGCTCAACTTACGATGGATCAATGAAATAAATTTTTTGTTTTAATCTTCCCTACGTAAATATATGAGAGAAGTTATAATATACAACAGTTTGAATAAAAATATCTCATATTTACTATGCCTTCTATTTTTGCACACTAGTGAGGGAAGCCAAGATTAGGTTGGTGTATTTACGAATTGTTGGAAGTCACTGATTTTTTAAGTTAAAGGTTGTGCGAAATAAGAATTCCTTCTTCCTATTGTGGGGAAATTGATGATTTGATTCGGTTTAAACAGAGGAGAAGTTAGAGGTGAAGGAATGGGAAGATCACAAACAGATGGCTGTGTGGACCTTAGACTAGATGGCACGATCGTATGAATGTTTTAAACCACACAAATGTTCTTACATAAAATGAAATTCCTCTATAATGAAGCAAGTAAAATTACAATGAAATACCCTTGCTGTAGCCAACACCTTTGGCTTTGGACACAGATATCGAAAGTACGCTGCAGAGTCCTGCAAATGAAACGTTGATTTTTCTCATCTGTATCCACTCCATAATTTGCACAATACCCAAGCAAGATATAAAAATCCATCACCAGAATTCATCTCAAAATCCAAATGTTTATTACAATTTTTCCAAATTGAACATTCTAATAGTTCCTTTAAATTTCTAGCTAAATGCTTGTAAATTGCAGATGCATTGGTTTTGTAAATTTCAAGCTATTGGCCAATTATTTAAAATCAATTGTTCTAACTAGTTGCCTGGAAGTATGTAACAGTTAAAATATTATTTGACAGTCGCTGCCACACACAACTGCTTCCAATTACTATTTTATAACTAAGAATTTGTTTATTTATTAGATAGGGAAATATATATTTCTCAAAACATTTAATGCGAGCAACAATGGTAACTTATGGTACTGGATGAAAATCCTTTAACAAGATTTCTTATAAAAAAAGTACGTAGTGAATAACTCACACCAACGAACCGACCATCGGCAAAACAAAGCGTTTTAAGGCCAACTGGTCTGGAAAAAAAAAACATGTTCAAACAAACACATGCCATAGCAAGCTCCTTTCCATAAACCAAACTTATATAAACCTAAGCACACCAAGGAAGTTTGTTCCCTGATACTTACATCTTAGTTGCCAAATAAACCCCTAAACAATGTTGAGTGGAAAGTGCAAAAAGAGACCTCAAGTGCGTGTTGAAATCGACAAGTGCTTCATCACTAAAATAAGACATTTCATCACACGATAAGGACAAATAATTTTAGTACCCATTTTGAATAACGTCAAAATTTGAAGGAAATAACTATACATTGGCAATTGAATATGTGATTAGTTAAAATTGAAAAAAAAAAAAAAACCTCAATCTATAATTATAAAATGAATAAGATAAATGATTTCGTAGGCCATGAGAAATAAAATATAGAAGGAAGAAGAGAGTTGAAAATTTACCTCTTGATTGATGAATGTAGCTATTGACAATCCGTGAACTTCGCTAGAAAGAAGAGATGAAAAGTGAGTGAATAGCGGAAAGAGTTAAAAAAAAGTTTGGGCGGAAGTAATTATCTTTTGAAAAAGCTTGTACTTTTAATTTCAAGAATTAAAAACTAACTTAACAAGAAGTTAGGATTACCCGTCAAGAATCTAGTTTAGTTTTCGTAATTAGTTTTTAGAAATTAAAATTATTATCAAAATAAGAAAGAAAAAATAGAAAATAGTAGAAAAAAAGGAAAAAACATACACATATCATGTTATTCACAAACAAAAAATCAAGATTACAAAATTTACACTGAAAATCTCAAAAAATTTCCATGCTATTGCATCTCATTAGGACTTTTAAAGCAACAATAGATCATAATGTGTCCTTTCTTATCATTATCATTATCATCATAAGAGTCATTGCTTTAATCAAAAATCCACAAATAGGACATTCTTAAGAAACTATACACTAGTGGAACGCCGTTCACATGTCAAATGTTTAAAACAAGAATTCAAAATAAGAGATAATACAAATTGTATAGCACAAATCAAACATTTATTGACTATTTCAAGATCCCCTTTCTCATTATTAAGATTAAAATTGCAAGTACTGCAAAAATAATCGTTTTTTTTACAGCATTCTTACTAGAATCATCACACAAAACATGTTTAAAGCTAATTAAGAAGCAACATCGATTACATGGATCAAGAAATTTCCTACATCTTGAACAGCAAGCGTGAAACATTTTTATAGATCCTTCGGGTTTTTCTTGAAATTAAATTCTTAGTTTTACAATTTTATATTCTCATACGGCGAAATATAAATCGAGATTGAAAAACTAGGCTTACACGTGTAATACTTCTTGAAGTGCTTAGCTGTGAATTTAGGATGAATTAAAAGGGGCTTATGGAAAAAGGACAAGTAGTTCCAGTAGGTTGACGCACATATGTGATGGCCAAAACAGCTTGCAAGCATCAACTCCATTGTGTTTGATCCTTTGTTCTTATATTTTGAATTAAGAGGTCTAAAGCTTGATAACTAATTGGACTCTCCTAGCATAAGGAAACTAGGTGGTGTTTATGAGACTTGTTAGTAAATAATCAATGTTAGATCACATTTGTAATGAAAGGAGGAGGTTGACTAGCTGTTTTTATACTCATTTGTAAGACTTTTAGAAGGTGCATCTTTGTAGATGGACTTGCTAAGTAGTATATAAGATTAAGAAAGGTTAAGACTTATTAGAATATTCTTAATAGATCTTATCTCAGTTCATCAAGTCAAACCAACCTAAAATCTTGTAAAGTATAGGCCTAATATTTGGATGTTCACTATAAGAAATTTAAGTTATGATAATGAAATATTACGGCAAAATACTTTTTTATGGTAATTTATTTTTTCTTAATGCAACAAGTTACTCATTTAAAAAAAAATGTATGTAGTTTTTTTTACATTATTATAATAACATAACATAGAAATGCAAAGATTCCATACATTTTATTGCTTAATATAAAATTGAAAGAAAACATATTTCATAACTAAAAGGTATTAATAATAAATTTATATAAATAACAGATAAATAATTATAAATTGTTAAAGGGTATCACTGGTAAAAAGAGGTAGCAAGATGTTGCAATGGAAAAAAGAATGATATAAATACCTTTTCACAATGGTTAACTTGTTACATTAGAAAAATAAAATTATTGCATGAAAATTTTTTACCGCGATATTTCATTACCAAAGTTTAAATTTCTTTTAGTGGTTGTCGTCCATAAAAATAGTTAATCTAGATTTTAATTAAGCTTAACCCACTTAAAATATTATAAGTCATCACTATACATTATTCCACCCATTATAATAATGAATATGATATATTCTAACCTAAAAATCAAATTTAGAGCCAAAAGGGAAAAAAAAAAACCATAAAATGAACATAACACAAACAATAGATTTGAGATACCCTAAAAAATTCATTTTAAAATCAAGTGTATGCAAGCCATTTCACTTATCCCCTTACTATAAGATCACGATATCTTATAAAAATTTAAAACGTAAACTCTCTTTTTCCCTTTCTCTCACCTTATAGCATCATCATCCCATACTCACCTTCCTAGTTGTCATCATTGCTTGTCCTTCCTATGTATAGTGAAAGCGCCCCCCACCCCCCCCCCCCCCCCCCCCAAACTGTCATACCCTAAGTGCATATATAATAACAATCCTGCCATGCATAGCTATGGTTAATGATAACATAAGACCCATAACTACTATTTCATTATACATATACACAAGGTTTTACTTACAAGTTGGCAACATTTAGTGAAAGCGTATGCCTATCAATAACCTTGAAGAATAATACTTTCTTTATGTCAACTTCTATTTATTGAACCTCATTCACTTCTCCCTTTCCAAGCTTTTGTAGAGTTGACTATAAAGTAGTATTTGGTTGTATAATTTTTATGATATTGGATTAGACAAAAAATTTTGTCTCATGCTTGGTTTGTAAATTTAATTGGTGACTAGATAAAAACTAAGCTAATGAACTAAATAAAATGCCTAAATTTTGTTTCATCTGAACTACAATACAAAAATGAAAATCACTGAACAAAAAAAAAAATTTTCATTTTCAAAAATATCCCTCCATATTATAATATTAAGTTAATAAATATTATTTTTATTAAATATTACAAAAAATTATTTATTTTATAATATAAATAATTAATTTTTTAATATAAAATTTGTAGCTTGTATTGTGCAAACCAAATATAGTATAATAAGTTTGTACTACCTAGTTCTTCTTACACTTATCTTATCCAATTCTCCTTATCATGTTCTATCTAGTCCTTACAATCAAACAGCTATTTAGGGATACGAACGTAACCACGTATTAAGTAAGTAGCAAGGATAAGCGTTATACGTAAATAAGTAAAGCAAGTAAGTTCTTTAAGAGTAGAATGCAACAATTAAACTGTCATTCGTACGATGTTGATCAGTACGTCGTAAGACTAGAACAAATAACCCCGCTCTAGCTTAAGTTTTGACTGGTTTTACTATAACTTCCCACTTAGTGAGCCCAAATTTCCCATCAATCCAATGATGTGCAATGAACTTTGTAAACCTTATAAAGTTTTAGTTTAAACCTTAAATTAGACCTGAATGCTCTAAATAACTTCATGAGTCAATAAAGCTGAGTAAAATAAAAATTTTCTTAAATTATAAAATTGAATATTTTATGAGTAATAAAAACCTTAAAATCTTGATCAAAACCTTTATTGCATACAAAAACTAAAAAACTTTAAACCTTATGTACGTATAAATATCCAAAATTAAACCCGAACATGACAAAAATCCTAAAACTATAAACTAAATCTTATAAAATAAATAATTATACCCTAAAAGTATTAAAAACCTAATACGATATGATTATCGATTAACACGCATAATCGCATAAAATTGTTAACGAACGAGTTAAAATGACTCCCAAATATTATAAACGTAACAAATAACAATTTAATTAAGAAATTTTATAAAATTTCAAATATTATTTCATAATTATTATTAAGCATATAACTTCACATTTAGAATTATAATTCTTAATTTTTCTTTTTTTCCTTTTTCTTTTTTTTTTTTCCTTTTCCTTCCCTTAGTTTTTTTCTTTTTCCAAATAATTTATTTTTTTCTTCTTCTAGACGTTTTTAAGCAGCCCATGTGTTGGAATTACTTGGTTGAGATCAAAGGATAAGCAATGTGTCTAATTACCTTATCTCATCTCTTATCTTTGGTTATTTTTTTTACATTTTACTTTTCTCATTTTTGTTCTTTCTACTCCTTCGTATGCTACATGTGTACTCCTTTTTTCTCCATTTTGTTATTCAATACAAAACAAAACACATACATTTTCTTTCTCCAAGCAAACCACAAACCCTTCTCATATTTCTTATTTGTTTTTCTTTTATTTACTTCCTTTCATTTTGATTCAACAAAGTTTAGAAGAAGAAAAAAAATCCCTTAGATCAACAAGTCCTCAAGTTATAAGAAAAATAGTTAAGTAGTATTTTAATGTATTTATTTTGTTAATTTATATGTACTCTTATTATATATGTATATCTTTTGTAGAAATACATGTATTTAGGGATTATATAATATAATTGATTTCGTAATTTCTTTTCTTTGTATCAAGATATTTGTACATGTAATTAAAATCAAACACATAGTGTTCATCTAAATTCTTGTATACTTATATGTATGCACCCATGTATATATACGTATTTATATAACTATATGCATATATCTATGTATAATAGGATCAAATACATATAAATATATGGTATATTTTAAAATACATATGGTTATACGTATATAGTATGTATGATAATATTTTCATTCTTCTTTATATATATGGATACATATGTATATGTGTTTCTATATATATATATATATATATAGTACATAATTATACATATATAGTATATAGTATATTTAGGCATATAGGATGAATTTACATATATATATATATATATATATAAGATAAGAAAACAAAAGTGTATAAGTATAAAAATAGTTATACTAATAGTTTATTACGGTATAAGTACATGTATGTACTTGAATAGTACATATACAATATACTAAAATACTAAATTACTAAATAAAGCAATATGATATGTATGTATATATAAATATTATATATATATATATGTGCCATGAGGTTTAGGAAAAGGAAGTAAATTAATTTATAAATTTAATAAAATATAATAATAGATATATATATGTATGAATATTAAGTAAATTTACAAAATAGGAGAAATTGGAAAAAAAATGAAATAAAATAAAATAAGAAATATGAAAAATTCATAAAAATGACATGTGAAGCATTTATAATCTGCCACGTCAGCATTCCAAATTTTTAATTAAAATTCGTAATTATTAATAATAATAAAATAATTAATTAATTGGAAAATCATTAAAATAACAAAAGTGAATTAAATAAGCATTTAACCCAAAAAATAGAAAAATAAGTAAATTGTTATAAAATAGACTTAAAAATAAGAAAATTACAAAAATATAAAATTTAAATATTTATTAAATCATAAATTTATAAAGAAAAGCTTAAAATAATAATTTATAATTATTTAAGTCAAAATAATAAAATTTACAATATTTTTAGACCATAACAAAAATTGCAGGTTATAACGTCCAAAATAAACCCCACTATGAGAAAGTATGTTTGAAAACAATACAGATGGACTATAAGTTCATAAAAAAATTAGAACTAGAAAGAAAAAGTTATACTCGATTAATGAAAAAGCTCAAACCAAAGAATTTATATGAACTAATAGCTAATTTAGATAGTTAATACTAAATATATGAATAGTTTAGTTATTTCACTCAAATACTTATTGTTTTTCTTATTCCTTAAATGTCAAGTAATTATGATACCGATATTGACCTCCCAGCAGACTATTATGATCCCTAACATCTATCATGGCCAAGTAAGTACTCCTAATGATTTCATACATGTTTGTGCATATAGTTGTGAATATTAACTGTTATTAATCATTAGATGTTGTGTGGGGCTGGATTATGTATGTGTATAATATTATTTAATAAGTTGTGAAATTACTTTAAAGTGTTATAATATAGTATTTGTTGCGTAATGAATCCAATAGGAATTGATCTGTTTGTGATTTTGATTGGTCATACAATAATTGAACTTAATGATATTAGACTTGAATAAATTAAATCGAAACATACATAAACATCCATTGCATAAGTAATTCTGATCGTCACATTACATGAAGGTAACGGAGGTCATATGGGGGTTGATAAATTATGATTATAATATTTTAGTATGTTATACACATACAATATGACCTTACCTTAACCCATAGGATTACTCAGCATTAGAGGTACTAACTACCTAGCTAAGGGTCAAATTTAAAAGCCTCCATTTAGGGGAAAGTATAGACTGCGAGAATCTACTCACAATCTTACTTGAAATTTAGATTTATTTAAAAACTAATAGTTAATATGCCATTTACTTTTTAATACGAAACGCAAAGTTCTGTAGTTGTATTAGTTCAAGTATGATACCTGGATCTGATTAGTGCTGTGTATACTTCAACCCTGACTTCGAAGAACATTAAATCTGAGTTACATGTAGTACTTGGTCACTTGCATGTATTTGTAATGCATTTATATGTTTGAAATTAACTGTTAAATAACTTGTTTTTAGTATAATTGAGAAATAGCTCATTAAGCTCTTTAGCTTATACCTTTATAGTTCACTTTTAGAGGAAGACCTTTTTGTCACATCTAGTTGTATGATGCCCAAAGTCAATAGAAAGCTATGGGTTGGAGCAAGTTCGAGCTAAGGGCTAAATATTACGATTACTATAGCAAACTCTTCAGTAGGGATTTATTATATGGAATTATGTGTTATTCTATATGTTTACTAATTTGTATGATAGTACACTAAAGACTTAAGGTATATATTATATATATATATATATATATATATGGTGGTTATATTATGAAATTCACGTTAATATAACTATATTGTGATATTATCTGCACTTGTATAACTCTTGGATAGTTAGTTGTAGTAGTAATAATCTTGTATGTCGCATAATGGGTTGTCGATTGAATGGGTAACCAATCTATAGTCTTTTTATGATATACGATGCCTACCACGATTAGGTTACCCCTCGAGTCATGACAAACTGTCTCATCCTCTCTATACTCATTCTGTACTATTCTATACTTTCAAACTTAAATGGTGACTTTCTCTTTTGTTACTTAGTTCCATAAAGTTGAAAGAAGGAAACTCTCCCGTATTGGTGGTGTTAATGGGAAAATGCAAAATGTGGGTATGTTATGCATGTATAATTTTTAAAGTCAGATATTACATTAGTAAAATTAATTGGGCGATCGATCAATGATTCAATATCATATAAAATAGTATATATTCAAGCCTAGCACAAATCATTAATAAGGATTCTTATATCCACATTCACTGTACACACAAGAATAACTAATTATAAACACAAGCAATATAATGGCTTATTACTCCTTGTTAACACATCAAGTACTATTGTAAGACAAGCCACTTATCTGGTATGTAGTTATATAATACCCTCCTGAAAGCTGTATTAAAAACCTAAAAAAGGTTCATTATTAGTTGTATTTTAGAGTTTAGTTATATTATGCAATTTAGTAAACTTTTATTTTTTAATTGTTTTATAGATCATATATTTCATTATGTACTTATAAAAGAGGCAATAAAAAATATTCATTAAAAGAAACCTTAACTTTTATAGAAGAGTGTATATAGTTTATATATATATATACATATATCTAAGTACACACTAAAATTTCGAAATGTAATTTTGAGATAGTTAGCATAAAAAAACTAAGATAAAATATTATTATTATTGTATAGCTTTTGTAAATAGTAAAATAGGGTTATAGGAAAACTTAGAATATATGATAATTAATAATGGTTATTATTCAGGAGTATTTATATATTATATATTCAATCTTGTAAGTGAAAATTAGGTCAAAATGTCAAGAAAATTAGAAAATAATTTAATAATTATCAAGGATGGAATCACAATGTTATATTAGATAAAAGAAAGCACGGGAAAAAGTTTGGGGATTTTAGCAAGTTAATAGATAGGATCTTGTAATTTTTTTTTAAATAGATATTTTTTAATAAAATGGGCAAAATTTTGGAAAAATTATTAAAAATATACTAAATATGCAAAATTAATTCCATAAAAATTATTATAAGAAGGTAGGGTTATAGAATACTTACAGGTAAAAGGACTCATTGAACCAACGTGAATTGTAAGCTCCAAAATTATTGAACCAAAAACCATCATAATGTCCAAAACCATCACCAAGCAATGGCCATTACCACTCCAACCTTATCTAACCTCTTAGGAGAAATATTAAGAAGCTTCAAAAAATTTCTCTCAAGTTTTAAATACTTGGTTTGAGTGATTGTGAATTTTTGAATTGAGAAAAGGGGTATTTATAGTATTCAAAAATCATTATTAAATTTTACACATGTCTAAAAATTACAGAAAATTACATAAATGTTTCAAATGATGTTACACGTCTCCCATTAAAATTTCATAATTTTTGAACAAGTGTACAAATTTTGGTAAATTTTTGAAGAAGTTTTCCAATATTTTAATAATATTCTAGTAAGTGTAAATTCATGGAAAAATGCCACGTGTCCCTAACCCTAAGACATATGTGCAGCTAAATTTTGAACAATTTTTGCTACTTGTACAATTTTTGGTAAATTCTTGAAAAAGTTATCAACATATTCTATTCATTTTATGATATTTCCTAATTTTATAAACTTTTGTTTGCTTTATTTACAAGTTGTTGCATATTTTTATGACATGCCAATCGTTTCTTGACATTTGTAGAGTTGTTATGATATTTATTAGGTATTTTACGATATTTTATAAGGTACTTTTATCATATTTTAGCATTTTATGTAATTATTTTATTATTTAATTTACATTTTCAAATATATTCTTTACTTTTATTTGGTATATGTCATAATAATACCTTATATGTAAAAGGCATAGGTCATTATTATGCCTTTTACTTCTATTTATTATATATTTATCTTATTTTATTACTGTTTTACTTATTTACTACTCTATTTTTACTTTTTACTGCCTACTTTTACTTATAGGGGCAAAATGGTCTTTTTCTCACTTTTTTTATTATCTTTAATCCTTAGTAGATGGTTTGTAATTAATGTCTTGACTTTTTATTTTTTAATAACTAATTATTTTTACTATTTATTGACAATTTCTACCTATTATACCTTATTATATATATGTGGGACTATAACATTATCACTTTCTTTTAAAAGCCAGTACTCACATTAGCTTATTGTAGACTGCCTGCTCTAAGTGGCTTTCACTCTAGGTAGTTCACACTTTGTTTCATTAAGTAACCTTTTTCCAAGTAACTTTCTCCCATGTCATACCTTTTATAAGTCCCCTTTCCACTAAGTTAGCCTCTTAACAAGAGTACCAAATGTTACAACTCAAATCTAAGGGAAAAACCCTAAGTTTTTTTCCTTTTACTAATTTAATTTTACTATCATTTTTAATGTTTTCTACTGTTGTCAACTTTGTAGACCCTAATTCTACTCATAAGTTAGTATTTCTAGTCAATTATCATATTTTAGGTTATTTAAAGCTATGAGATTGACAATTGAAATCTTCATAAGTCCTTAAGAACCTAAGGTTTAGGGTTATATCCTTATGTTAGCTTAAGCAAGTTGGTGAGTAATACACTAAGCAATTTCAAGATAGTATATTTTCTTAACAAACTCATTTTATTACAATTTATCGATAAGAAAATTCAACAATTTCTTAAAGAATGAACAAAGGATGGTAAGTAGATCAATGTGTTGCTTAAGTTATAATCTCCATAATATAATATAAAGCCAGGGATGTTTTATGAAAGGAGTTGCTTAAAAAACAATTGATTTGGATATTTTATGTAAAATTCTATAAAGCTCTAAAAATAATAAAAAGAATCAAATTAAAATGTAAAAATATTAGGGGATTTAAGGGCATGGTATGGCATGATATTTACCTGAGGGTATTTTAGTCCAGGAAAATTTAGACACCTCTCTCTTTCCTACCATATGGAGTTAACCTAAAACCTATTCCTCTTTTCCTTCCTTTACTTAACCTTAACAAGAGCAAACCCTCAAGTCTCTATCACTAACCAAATTCAAAATCCAAATCCTTGGCATGCGCATGTTAGGAACTAAAGAGAATTGTGAAAAACATAAGAGAGTAAAGATTTAAGATATGCTCTTTAATCTTATAAAAAGGAAGGTCATTTTTCTTCAAAGAAAGATGAAAAACCCTAATGAATTTGCATTTTACAATATTTAAAGGATACAAATCCATGTTTTAGAGTTATTCAATTAGGAAAAGCAAGTAAGAACTTCTAATCTTTTGGTTTTGTTTCAATTCGGCTATATGAGGAATAATTAAAGGTGAGTAGATGTTGTATGTATTAATGAAATATTGGTTGATAATGGTTGGAATTATTGAAGAAGAGGATTTTGGTTTGACTTAATGGTGATGTTCAATGGGAGTTGGAGATTTGTTGAGAGGGAATTGTTGTTAGATAGTGTTAAAGGTGGCATTTTGAACAAATATTACGATTTGGGATGAAACATGATCAAGATTATGGGTGTAATCTCATCTCTGATCTTAACTATGATTCTTACAGGTATGTTGAGGTGAAGTTTAAGCGTATAAAATTGGAATATTTATGGCCAAAAGGATGACAGCTAAAGTTCATGGCCATAATCCAAGTCGTGTATATGTTAGTTATACAAGTAAAAAGAACACAATCAGGTTCATGGTTGTGTTCCCTAAGTATGAACCTATAGCTTTTCCTTTTTCCTTTCCCTTTCATGTTTCCTATTCTTCTAAATTATAACCTAACCTATTTTGAATTTTTTTAAGAGTTTAACATGGTTCTAAAACCTTAAGCTATGCTAAAATCTAAACTTTAAGAATTTAGAAAGATAAATAATAGAATTTATCTAGGATAAGAAAACATAGAAATAGATCTAAAAATTTTTGTCTTCACATCGTACATCGATATGGATTTTGAAAGGATTTTAGACGTAAATATTACCAATTGTTCTCGTGACTTAGGTACTATATATGTGTTTGCTTGTTATGCTTGTTTAAAGTAGTTGTTTAGCCAAAATTAATTCAAATTTGGACTTATTGAATTTTATGCTGCTTAAGCTTGTCCTAATTCGACCTCCCCTTCATAGAGTCTAAAAGAGTTGGTGAGGCATTTAGTGATCATACGCAACTCACCTTAGGGGGGTTTCATATTGAGACAACCTAATTAGATTCTGAAAATGATTACTATGGTGATAAAGGACCTATGCTAATATCTATGTATTATATATATACTACTTATCTACAGGTCATAAGTTATCCCAAGTTTTGAGACGTTAGATTGTATTAGTTACAAATTAATAACCAAGATAATAGGTAGTGTTTGTTGCATTGGTTATTATGGTTATGTAATGTGATTTGTTGGTGGTGTGTATCACGTTCATGTGTTTGTTATATTCTCTATTGGGCTCCGACTCGTCCATATTAACTTTTTTTAAATATAAGTACTCGAGTAAAAGTTACAAAATTTGATGATTTTAGCATAGATCAATGAGTTTACAAAGATGGGGAGTGACAACTAGAATATTTATTGTGAGAATAACTTTATGTTAGGACAGTTAAAGTTGTTTACAAATTATAAATTCTTGTTCAAAGTCTTATAAAACTTATTTAGAAGTGATTTTAGATTTATTTGAAGAATTAAATATTATTGGAATTATTTGAAAATTTAAATAGAAAATTTTGGACATTCTAGTAAATGTTTACGCCTAACATGTTAATAGATTTTAGGAGGACACATGGCGGGTTGAAATATTCTAAGTTCTATGGCGTTGCAAATTCATTGCGATATAAGTCATTCTTACTATTAAGATTTGTAAGCTATTTCTTTTTTATAAGTGAAACTTGTATATTTTATCCAAATTTTATACTAGATTTATATGTTTATTTTTATATTTTAAAGGGAAATATGTGCTAATTAGGAACCAATGAGTGTACAAATATACATATTTTATAGTTAATTTAACAATACTTTTATAAGATTTTCTAGATATTTGTATTGAATTCGATACTTAATTTTATTATATTTTTATTTCAAACTTCATTTAAAGAGTTTGATGATTTTAAACAATGTTTTGGAAGATTTGAAGAAGATTTAAACAAGTTTTGAAGCATAGGAATCACCTATGAATAACGACCATGAACTAAAATTGCAAGTAAAAGAGAAAGAAATTAAGGAAGAATTTGGCAATTGAGAAGAGCATGGGCAAGAACATGGCCATGTTATTGGGCGTATACTTTCTATGTCAATTATTTTTCAATTTTTGAAATAGAGAAAGATCATGGATAAGATCACAACCATGACCCCATGATCTAAGGCATGAACATGTCATTTCTTACTAATCTTCTTATTTTTTGAAAGAGTTACAGCTCAAAAGTTGTTCTACACATGTATTTATGTAAAAGGCTTTGTAAATACAATTAAAGATAATTAAGAAAAATTTTATTATTCTTTTTTATTCAATTAGATTAAGGTTAGAGAAGAATAACTTCTAGAGTAATTTTTTTATTTTTTTTTACTTCAACGTTAGGAATAATAGAAGCGATATTTGAGCTTGAATTAAAAAGTGGAGCTCCTCACAGGTTATTTTCATTCTTTTTAATGTATATTGATTTGATTTGAGTATTGTCTTCTTTATTATTTCTTCGATGTGCTTTATTGATATTGTTAATTGGATTGTTGAATTATCAGTTAAAGTGACTCAATGAAGTTAGATTTTGAAAATAACGACCCAAAATTCCAATTTTACCCTTAGAAGTATAATTATTTAATATAATATCAAATTACTCAGAATCCCTAAAATCAAACTCGAAATACGATGGGAACTTAGAGATAAGTTAATTAAGCTATAAAATGAGATAATATAGTATAATTTACTATATGAATATACACATATTTTGATGAATATATCTAGTATAAATAATAATTATACTTATAAATTAACCTTAAATTGCTTAATTATATATATTATGTGTTCAATTCATGAAAATAATTAAGAAATATATCTTAAAAATAAAAGAGATGTTAGGAACATAATTATACGAGTATAGTTATATACTACATGTGATATATACATAGGATATATGTACTCGTATATTAATAAATAACTAAATACTAATATAATATGCTTAAAATACTTGAATAATTGCAAATTCAATCTAACAAACTCAAATTGCAATTGAAAATCTTTGGATTCGCCATGACCTCCTCATGCTGAATCAAGGTGCTGAATCAATAGGTAGATTGACAAACAAAGGCCACCTCCTACTTGCAATTAATGAGGAAAAAGCAAGGAAAAAATTAAAAAAAAAAAAGAAAGAGGAAATTAAACAACCTAAACAACTATATATAGGCTTTACAACATCAATTCACATCTTTAGAATTCAAATACACTCAAAGAAAAAAATCAGGAAAAATTGTAGAAAAAATAGAAAAAAATAAGGAAAAATAGGGGAATTTTCAAGCTAGGGTAGAAACCGAACCCAAACCCAATGTGAATCTACTGTAGAACTCGATCAGCCCTAAGCAGTCTACTCTACACCCAATTGGTCTGACAAACCCCCCACTACCTTATAGCTACCGAAGCACCTAAGAACACTAAAGTTAAATTTCTACCTTGTTTTTGATAATTTTTAAAAAATAGTAATTCCACCCAAAAAAATCTAAAAAAATTTATATTTATATTATTTCATACATGCTTTCATGTGATATTTTTATTTTTGAAAAATTTATAATTTTTAATATACTTGCTTAAGAAAGTCACTATTCATTTGAATTTTGACTTTCAAAATAAATATATCGAATAATGTTATTTCTATCTCAAAATTTTTGTGTAGGATATACATGATATATAGATAATTTCTATATAGCCTAATTTTTTATTTGAGTATTTTTATTATTTATTTTATTTTTTGACCTAAAAATAGCTAAAAATTAGGCTAAAAATGTGAAATAAATAGGATTTATGAAATTAAATGGTGAAATTGACCTATATTAATTTCTAATGAAATATAATGATGTTAGGATCGGTTGAAAATAATTTTATGCAAAAAATAAAAATCATATTTGGCTAATTAAGTATAATTTAAGGGTAAAATCATAATTTCGAATATATAAGAGATAAATCAAAAACCTAAAACCAAGGGATGAATGAATTCCCCATAATTTTAAGAGTCTATATAAATTTGGGGGGGGGGGGGGGGGGGGGGGGGNTATGATAAATAATGAAATAAAAACTACATATATACATCTTGGTTAGATTTGACGATTAGGATAGGTTATATACATATTAAGGTTAGATACTATCCATATTATATAGTTATATCGACAAGCTATGTAAAATATAGATTAATTATATAAAATACATATAATATAATAATATTTATTTAGATACTTAGAACTATCAGTTGGAAATTATCTCTAAAAATAAGATCCGTAATACATGTCGTTAGATCTATATAAACCAAATGATACTACTTTTATAAAAATCAAACAATTCTAAGTAAAATACCCTATATCTTTAAAATATTACAAGAATTTACATATTACGTAACCTTAATGCAATCAAAACGTGATTTAGCCAAATAAAAGTACGTTTCAATACAATCGAAATGATATATTATACATAATAGTACAATTACATATATTATTAATATTTAATAACTTAACCTGACCTATATAATAAAATTATATATTATTATATAAGGAAAATGATATTATACTTATATACATAACTGTTTTAAATAGAACCCTAATGTTTTCGTAACTATTACGAAAACTAAATTTGGGTTTTATATTTATAGGATTCCCTAATGGTTAGACTATTGACAACCCAAGTCTCCTGTAATGAGCATCTAAACAGGTAAATTGGGATTGTAGAACTATATTAAAGTATCTAGAGATTTAAGAGTACTTCTGTTTGTATTTGTAATTAATTGTTTGTGCGTATATCATGCATGTGTTTTGTATTCCGTTATGACAAGAGTTAAATCCCTTGGTGTGCTACTCTACATGATCACATTGTTTTTGTATTATATGAACTTGTTCGGTCACTTTTGATTATAACTAATAATTATTTGACTATCACGAAATTGGACATGTATAACACCTGTTAAGGGAAACGATTAGGAGTGTTAGACTAAATACTAACTCCCTTTTATAAGGATAACTGAAATGATCCTTTCTTCATCCTTATTCAAACTAAATGACAGGTGAAGAGGTCGCGACAAGAGTGGGGGCCGTGATTCAAAGGTAGTCATGGAGGAGGGTGTTCTTTATTGCACAAGCTTAACTTTGGTCTTATTTGAGTTATGATAAAACTCCTCAATCCAAGTTGGAGTGAATGTAATTTCTTTAACCTCACATTGGACCGAATAGCATTGTGCGATGTTTCATATGATTAATTGCATTGTATTTCATCATAATTAATAACCTTGCTTGTGATTGTTCTGTACTCTTCTAACTCCGTTCCGCTTACTAAGTTAATTCTACTTACAACCCTATAGACCCTTTGCAATTACCAAGTGAAGACCAAGTGTAAGCTTTATAACTGTAAGATCGAACTTAATACAGAAAGTTTAAACCGATCAGTTAAAGAATTCGATCGAGCCTAAATTATAAAATAAAGCTAGAAATATTAGTAAAAATGACCTCGTAAGTTTAAATTTAAGAAAATAAGTAATAAAATGATAGAATATAAAATTTTCAAATTTTAAGTATATTACTCATTATTTATCGGAAATACATAAAATACATTTTGATAACTAACAAATTGTTAGAGATAAATTATATGTACATTAAAAATCTAGAATAACATAAATAATATTTAAAAGTATTTACTTGAACTCCACATGCATTTACGCATAGGTAGAAATACGCGAAATTACCTAAAATACCTGAAAATTACTAAAAAATTGCTAAATAATTAAAGAAAATTATAAAAATATAAAAAAAGTTGAGATCAATCCAGATTTAGTTTGTGGCAAGTCAGGGATGAAGAAACAAATTTGAACCATTTAAATTCAAACACTTGAAAAGGCAAAATGGAAGGAGATATGGCCATTATCTTGTCTAATTATTGCACCAAAATCCCTTTATAAATAGCCAAAAAATTACAGAAGCTCACTTGGGATGTTTAGAATTGTAAAAAAGTAGAGAGAGTAAAAAACAAAGGGACAATTAGGGTTTTCAAAAAAAAATTACAAAAATCTATACAATTAGGGCAATTACGATAAACCCACAAATCATAAGCACCTGGAACCGAAACACTACCATTACACTACTCTAATTCAACTGTTTGGACCGATTGACTAACCCTAGACCAATTATGGTGGCCGTAATTCCAAGAACCGATGAGTCCAATTTTCCAATGGATTTTACAAAAATTATTAAAATTATTAATTGTATTTAGAAAATTATGAATTTTATTATTATGATGTTTTATTATATGTAAATTTAAGGAAAATAGTGGTTATGTTTAATTACATTTGTAGATATAAGGTGCTTAAGAAACCGAACATGTTTCAATTTAGAATTAAATAGGCTTAAAAGTGTAGTTTTGAGCTTGAATTTTTTCTATAGACTACTTAAGTAATATAGAACATTACTGTAAAGCCATTTTTTTAAATTAATTTTTAAAATTTTTAAGCCCTAAAATGATAGATAAAATGTGTAATTGTAGACTAATTAAGTAATTAAGTGACTAATTACTGATTCAGAGAGTAATTAAATGTTTAGGGATGTTAATTTCCGATGTAGTAACATAATTATAGCATTTAGAGTATTAAATATAATTATCGTGGGGATTATGTAATAAATATAGGTTATTTGATAATATGTGTAATTGGAATTAAGGTAATTATAAAATATAGGGTTAAATTGGATAATATAATGATAATATTAATATGTATTAAATCTGATATAAAACTTAATTTTAGATAATTATACGAAAAATATAAAATTTCCTCACATTAAAAGTAAATTTGATACATTAACTAGGATTAGATTATACCGAATAGGTTAGAATACTGAATTAAAACTAACCATGATATTGGGATACTCGAGCTTGATGTGATTAATTTCACATTAAGGTTCAAAACATATTTTAGGAGTTACTTGTAGTTGGAACTGATTTAGAGCCTGAACCGAAATCAGTTCGAAGACTGAATCCTAAACTAACGTAGAATGAATCGATAGTAAATAATAGGTATATAAGGAGAATTGATTTAAATCATAACCTATAATATATATTATCAAAATATAAATACTAAAAAGCGTATTTACATTATAGGATATATAGAGACAAGTCAACTTGCAACCGATTGAGTGAGCGGCCAACCGACCGAGGATTTCAGGTAAGTTAGGTTTAATACTTTGTCATATTTTTTAGTACTGTTTTAGAGTATTCGGAGACTTAGAATTGTATTTGATTGTATTTGTAAGTTGTTATGTTCACATGTGCTTAAGTATCTGATTTCATACTGAATTCTATGTTGTGTTTAGTGATTGATGTGTATGGACTAGTATGAAATCGTCTGATCACCCTAAACCTTACCTAACCATAATTGGCCTAAATACCCTAATTTAACATGCATTATAACCCTTTAAGGGATTATTAGAATTTTCCAACTAAACACCGACACCTTTAAAAAAGATAACTCCGGAAAGCATAAGGGTCTTTTCCTCATCCTTAGATGAACTAAGTGACAAGAGAGAAAGTTGCGGTAAAGATAAGAGCATTAGTTCAAAAGATAGTCTTGACGGGAGCAATGTCTCTATCACACAAACGTGGGTTTGGTTATAAGCAATTACATTAACAGAAACTTCTCAACCCGAACTAGAGCGGGTGAAATTACTCTAATTTCATAATAGACCGAACTACGTTATGTGATGACACTTACTTGTTGCATTACATATAATTAATTATTTGATAACCTTGTTTATGTTTGTTATACTTTCATAAGTCTCCAATTTTACTTACTGAGCTATGATTACTCATACCCATATGGATTTTTTTACAGCATCTAACTTCTAACTAGTATGCCGTATTATAGCTATCTTGAGGTCAGTTCTCTTTTGAAGCTATAGGGAGTAAGGATCAAATGGCTATACGGTTAAGTCTTTTTAATGTCTTGATAGTATTTATCAGTATATGAATTGAGGTGTGAGATGTAAGTTAGCAACTACTGTAGTCTGTGTAATTTCCTAGGATTTTGGGATAATATGGATGTAAATATATATATGAATGATAGTTCTAACTTATTTATATGATATTTTTAATTTTTTATGTAAATTTTAGCCAAAGTCTTAATTGAACTGTTTATTTCAAAACGAGGAGTTATCGATACTTTATGTAGATCATATCTATGATAGGCACTATAAGGTCAGTTACTGTCATAAGTTTGTTTACACGGCGAGACTATTATGATTCTACGACTTCGGGGCATAACATCAAGATGGTTAGATACAACCACCTCTAAGTTAGTGTACTGTTGACTAAGAAAGTGAGAAACAAAGAATCAATTAAACTTGGGCTTTTGACTTTTCTTTTGGAATTTTAAGGAAACTAACTGGGAATTTCCTGAAACACCCATTAGTTTCCTAACTTATTCTAAACAGTCTGCAAAACATGTAGGTTTTGATAAACTTTTATTGTAAATAATAACTCTAGATATAAGTCATTTATGTAAATACTATTATATTATGAGATAACAAATTATATAGAACAGGTATTTTGTAAAACTATACTATAGGTTTAATTATTCACAAGTATCAAAACGGATGCTTAATGCTGGTTGAGTTGTATATACTTTATATGAACTATATCTATGATAGTAGCTACAAGATTAATTTTTATCTTAGGTTAATTTACACAACAAGACTATTATGACTTTTTTGTTCGGAACGTGACAAGAGGGACATAGCAACATACACTTTAATTCAATTAAGGTTTAAGAATTAGAAATGATTAATTTTGTTCATTAATTGTTTAGCGATAGCTATGATAAATTGGTTAATCATGGATAACAATTCACTTCGCAAAAAAAAATTCCACCTAAAGCTTAATTACTTTAAAACTAAACTTGTTAAAGATATTATGTTCTCATTAACTAATATTTTTAATTATTTGGTTACAAGTAAATCTTTAAAGATGTTGAATATTCTAATTTATTTGTTTTATTTTATTAGTTCTTTAGAATTTAATTATTTGATAAATCTTAATTTTATTCACTTAGATTTAGACAGGACTAATACTAATAAAAGTTAATCATTCTTTCCTATGAGTTCGACTTGATTCTCACCAACTTTATTACTAAATAGGCGACATAATATATTTACTAATAAAAATACTCTTTTATTATTTATTATAAAAAATAAAATTAGGTTAAGCATATAAAAAAAATGTACGCGCATGAATCATATGAAAAGGGAACCAACATTAATATAAGTAGACGTTCTTACGTTTGCGTTGAAGGCACATTTTTAATGTCCAAGCCTAGCCCACGTGAAGCCTAAGTAACTAGTAAGGGCTTGATGTCCATGCTTCTCGATGAAGCAATTGATTATCCCAGCTAGGTGAAGTTACGAACCAACACGTGCCAGGCCATCAATTCCAAGTGAAATTGTTATGCACAAGAACAACATCGAGTAGCCTAATTTAGTTTTTATTTTATTTATTTATTTATTTATTTTTTGCCAGAGCCTAATTTAGTCAATTTGAAGACGACATGTCAGGCATTGTGAGGACAAAAGCTTACAAATAAAAGCACAGCCTTGCACCGTCTTTGGGAAGAACACAGATAAGGGATCCACTGGTTAATTGATTTTAATTAGCGTATTTTATCAAGACAGTTATAAGCTAATAATATGGATATTAGTTTTTCAATGGGATAAATGATGTTTGAATCATCTCATTTCCAAGTTATAATATTATTGGCAAAAAAAAAAAAGCATAAAGGAATTTTTTTACATAGCTAATAAATATGAATTAAGCAACCCAAAAGGAAAGTCGATGTCATAAATAGGATTATAAAAACTCAAAAGAGTAAAGGATCCTTGTGAATTCAATAAAAACTCAACAATTGATGGTCATTATATCACCTATTTAGTTCCTATATTTTTTTGCCTTGGGGATTATTGATATAATTAGTTTTTCTAGTTTAATTTAATGATTATTTGAAAACCATAACCGGATTGCTTAGATAAAAGTAGTGTTGACATAATTTATAGTTAGTATTTAGCCCATAGGGAACGACCTGGTCCCATTTGTCTTTCTATTAGTTAGTATTTAGCCCATACTAATATATAATAATGCAACCAAAGCTTCTCTCATTGAGTTATTGCCTATTTTGACTTAGACCACTGTATGGTCTTACCCCTTGATGCGGCAACATCCTAAGAGGTCACTTATCTTTAAATGACCAAGTCTAGGCACGATTAACTTCAAGTTCCGACGTTTTTTAAACCACTATATCAAAAGTCACCTCAATTATTAAAGTTCCATTACCTAGTATTTAAAGGTTATTACAATCAATCCTCTTATAGAACCAATTTCCTCGTTAGTTTCATTACACAAATCTAGGACCACCACCGAGACTCCATCTTTCTGATTGGTGTATTACTTTGACACCATCCCTATAACTTGACCGGAACTCATCATACCGAAGTATTATCTGTTTTGGCATAAAACTCTATGTTGTTTTATCTTTTGGTGTAGTAACTTTCTAATAATTTATCATCTTAGGATTGACCTAATCTAAGTATACTTAACTTTAAAATTTCAACGTACTCTAAGCTAATATACCAAAAGATATTTTAATAATTAGAGTTCTGTTACCTAGTATTTAAAACTATTATAATATACTTGCTTGTATCCATGCTTATTTAAAATTTTAGAGATTACTTTCTAAGAAAAACTTAAACTTAAAGATTTTTTATTAAAGGAGGGGATAGATAAAAAATATTATAGTAGAAGTCTTTTTGGTACTTACTATAAATTGAATGAATAAAAAGATGAAATCAAGAAAAAAAGAAAAGAATAACGAATTATACAAATGATTTGAAATGAAATGCAAGAACAAAAGTTGTACAAATTTGCAAAAATCCTCTCTGTAAGGACTAAAAAATATAGTAATAAAATGTTACAAAAAATAGAACTAATGAATAAATCATTGATAAATTTAGAATGGAATTGATAATAATTAATATTATCAAATAAGGAATTATAAATAAGTTATTTTTATGTGACCAGTGTGACTTTATTAACACTTTCAACTATGTGATTAACTAAGTGGAAATATAAAACTCTTAGGATTAATCCACAATCAAATTATCAAAATTCTAAAGAAAGCCGAAATATAAGATGTTAAGGTTTAAAAATCAACCAAGATAAAGGTAAGATTGATCTTGTAGAACCATATGGTTAAACCTCCTCAAAATAGGAGGGAGAGATAAAACCCTTTGCACGGCGATTGATTGCCCTATACTTGAATCGACTGGCATTTACAATGATATCACCACCCTTTACTTCTTAGCTAGTTCGAATAGCCTATGTTCTTAAGTCAACCAAGTAACTTTCTTTTAGAGACTTATATGAATTTAGTAGGCTTATAATAACAAATATAATAAGTATTTATCTATATTATACTTTAGAATAATAGGTATCCATGATTATAAAGTATGTTAGCAAGGTTTTAGATGGATTCTAAATATGTGACTACTATCACTTAATTTGTGTACTTATAAGCTTAGAGGTAAAATGGACCAATTATCAACCATCCAATTGTTTGTATTACTTACGCTTAGCCATACTAAGATCTAAGGACATCAACGTTGGATTAGGTTTTTGTAGTTGGTTTCTGGAATGATCTGATAGATTAAGAGCTTGCTTGGTGGTTAAGGTGAGTAAAATGTGGATAGCAACGAACAACTTGCACTATGCATAAATATAACAATAGAATCATCACAAAATAAATAGATAAGGAGACCAATTTTTTTTAAAGAGAAAAGACCATAAATTTTAGAATGTCACCATGAAATAACAATATTATATAATAACATACAAAGTACATAAAAAATATGAATTATTTGAATATCACCATGAAATAAAAATTATTTATTTGATTTTGGTGGCTGCAGCAACACATAGATGTATAACACTAACAATCATAATACTGGAACAATTAGTATTCCATCTTATCAAACAAGAATCTTCGGTCTAAATTCGTTCTCTACTGTAGCGTCCATAATATTTTGTAGAGAATCTTTAAAATCATCACACAGTTGATGAGGACCAGGAATTACATTTGAATCCACCGATGCATTAATGGTCATCTTATTGGCATCACTTTGAAATTCAACATCAATGCCTGCATGCAAAATATATATATATATTGACACAATAGTGCAACACATTTTAGCTATATATTGTTATCTATAGTTATTTATGTAGTGTGATAGACTAATGTGGGTGAGTTAGTTTCTCATATAAAAATAAAGAACATTTTTCGTACTTTTTTTTTCTAATATTTACCCCATTCAAAATTTTAGGTGGTCAATGATTAGTCTAATAGTTTCAAGAGATTCAGATTCTATTGTGGAGGTAAGTAATAATAGAAGGGGCAGCTCCAACTAGCTACCGTTAATGGTGATCAGTAACCATGAGAAACTTTTATAAAAAATAAAAAAAAAAATAATTTTTTTTCTTCAAATTGAAATCATTTTCCAAAATTTTCATTAACACTTTTTGTAGTAGATAGCCATCACTATCGGCTATTAGCTGCGGTCTTTGCCTTCCATTATTAGGTGTTGTTGAAATTCGCTAATGGCAATAATCTCTTAAAATTATTGTAATAATACTTGACAAATTTTAAAGTTTTTCTTATAATAAATATTGCCTAAGAAAACACAATCAATCTCTCTCTTTTTTTCTCTCTCTCTCTCTCTCTCTCTCTCTCTCTATATATATATATATATATATATATGTGTGTGTGTGTAAATACAAAACACATAGAGTAGTACTCACATTAGAACCTCCATAAGCACTAGGTACGATATATATTATTGGATGGCCATAAAAGCTTATTTCTTCAAATGGACCAACCATGCTAGAAAAGACCACTCTAGTGCTATTACTTATTCGAGGCATGATTTTAGAAGCCACCTGTTCACATAAGCAACTTTTTGTCACCATCACTGTATATATTATTTTGGGTTTTACTCCCAATTAACTCATGCTACTTGTGTAATGCTCCATTAGTAATAATAAATAGTCATCGGTAATGATAAATATGTAAAAATAAAAAGAAATGATTCTCCGTTTTGTTTTTCTTTCTCTAACCGTTAGTAATTAAGTCATTTTAGGATCAAACTTAAATAATTAGATCGAATGAATAAGAAATCAATGTTGAAAATGGCACCCTAAAAATAGCTAATTTACAAAATATGTTTCAAGGGATTTCAGCTTGTTGAATATGTCATAGATATACACATAAAATGTTAGAAAAGCAACATTTATAGCTTTCTTCATTCACTTGATGCATAAATGATCATTTATTTATAAATTTAATCCCATTTTTAATTCGGTTATGTATAGCCCTAATATTGCGATACTTTGAAAGTTTAAGTAATGCTTGTAGGGGTGAATACAATTCTTAATATTTTGAGCAGGTAGAACCTATTTTTAAAGTGTATATATACTTGACCTAATAAATAACTTGGGGTCAAATTCTTAATTACCCATTACATATATTTGATCCAAAAATAGAAGATTTCAAATATAATTCTTCGCGTTTGTATTTTTAGATGCACAGAATTTCTAGATTGAGAGCACATTTAAACATCAATATGACCCTTATTTAGCGCTATTTAATTCTTCATAATATATATATGTATATATGAGACTTTGAAATTTATGGTAAAACTTGACATATAATGGATTTTGATGTGCTTGAAATATTGATTTTGTATGTTGGGTATAAGGAGGTTAATTAACATTTGAGGAGGCATTTTCGAACTTTGGATGATTGCTTGAGATAGTTAATGTTTGACCGCTACATGCTAGAAGATAAGATAATCGACCGATGGCAAAAGGGCTAAGGCAATCAACTAGTCCTTTATAAATTGTAGCTGTCAGCTTTTCTATTTCTTCATGAAGTTTTCTTATATATCGTTTCTTACCTCTTGGTGTTGGCTTATAAATAGGGCTTTCAAGGGTTTTACATTATATCACATTGCATTTCATTACTTATATCATGTATGAGGAGCAATCTAGTTAGAACAGTAGGGTTTTTGTGAAGACATGTAAGCTGCTCAAAAAAGCTTGTATTTTATCGTATGCTTTTCTCTTTTTCCTTATGTTAGTGGATTATCCCTCCTTATCTTATGGGTTTTTTTTTTTAATTTTTTTCACACCATGTCGAGGTTTTGTACATAAGTTATTACGTCACTTTTCCCTTATCTCCTTTACATATTATTATATCTTACTTGTTTGCTTATATGCTTCCATCTTAAATAATACTAAAGCTATATCAGCAATTTTGCTTATCTAGAGACTTATGACTCTAGATGTAAGGATTTTGAATCTCATTTGTTTAGCCTTAGAAGAATTGAATTGTGATGGATGTAATTGAAGAATTCGATATTAAGAAGTATGAAGGTAAGTTTGTTGCAAGCATACATGTTGGTACTTTTGGTTCAAAATGGGTTGAAGAAGGCGGCTTTTTGGTAAAATGAGGAAGCTTGGTGATGTGATCAATGACTAATAGATTGATCAAGATGGGGAAAAGTATGCTAGAAATTCCTCTACATTTGTCTAAAAGCAAGCAAAATTTGTTAAAATTTAACTGAGTCATCAAATCCCGTAGTTTATATCAAAATTCAATCAAGTCCTATATGTTTCTAGTGAGTTACTTAAGTTATTCTTATTTTTTTTAACTAACTAAATTCCTTTTTTTTTTTTATACTTAAGATGATGTGGACTATTACAAAGGATTTAAATGACTTATTTAGGATATACTAAAATTAATTATATTTTGGCATGAATATAGATGGCTTAAATGATTCACAAAAAGAGAAGATCTTATAATGTGCTTATATGAGATACTCTTAGTATAATATAGTTGTGCATCTCAAATAATATATTATAGGAAGACCTTAAAGAAGATTATGGTGATCTTTAAAAGAGACTCGACACCTTATACATGACAAAGTCACTAGCCAATAATAAGTTAATTCTAAAGTAGAGATTGTATACTTTAAATATGTATGAATGTATGTCTATAGTGGTCATTTATGTGATTTTCAGTCATTGATTTATGATTTAAATAATGTATATGTTAAGATAGATGAGTAAGATCAAACACTTCTATTATAATGTTCTTTATCGGCCTCTTTATAAAGTCTTCAAGGAGACAATGATTGTGGTAATGATGATGTGACCTCTAAGGATGTGAAATCTATGGAGCAAATATAACTTACTAATAGCAAATTAGGAAGTAATAGATCTAATGAGTAGTCTTTACATTAGATTACTTGCATTTGATACACAACAATTCTACACCATAGTCTAAGGATAGCAACTTACAAAATACATCTTCTTCTAAGTTATGACATATCACTATTGCCAGTGGAAAAGATACATAAAGATAAAGTATTTCAAATTATGGATCAAGAAAGGTTAGAATAGGGATACAGGAAAACATGTTGTTGATTTAGTAGATGCTAATGTTTTCGAGGATAGAAAAGGTGAAGATGTTCTATTGGAAGTCTATGACAAGTTGAGGTCTTACAAGTAGATTTTGGATTTAGGTTGTTTGTACTACATTTGCCTTGATCAAGATTGCTTTAGCATCTATAGTACTATAGAATAGGATGTCATTTTAGGTAACTGCGTCGCCTTATAAAGAAGTTAGTTTTGGTGTAATGAGCATAATCAAAACATTGCCAATGTGAGGCATGTTTTCCAAAATTCGAGTAAAAACCATGTGTGACTTAGTGTTTTGGATGATAACATAAGGCCATTATTGTGTCCAAAATTAAGAGTCTTTTATGGTGCACTTATTATTATGAAAGAAAGTATATTTAATAGTCTATTTATTTTGTAAGGATGCATAGTTTTAGATCCATTAATGGTTTGGAATACCATTTTAGAGGTAGATATAACAAAGTTATCACTTATGTGACTCAGACATATAAGTGAAGATATGTCACTGCTAAGCACAAAAAGTTTATTTTCCGATCAAAAAATTTGATGTTGGAGTTATATATATAGAACGATGTTTCAATGATGCAGTACAAAATTAGCATCAAAACAATGGTTTACAAGATGAAAGGGATAATGGAATATGTCCATCTAGATGTGTGTATCTTACTACAATTACTTCTATTGGCGGTTATTAGTATCTTCTTATTATTATTAACGATTTCTCCAAAAAGCCTTAAATTTACCCTCTACAATATAGGAGTAAACTACTTCAATGGCTTAAACACTTGAAAACAATGTTGAAAAGTACATTAGGAGGTTGGTTAGAGAGTTTTGTGTCAACAAAAAGTTCAAAAGAAACATGTTGCAATGCCTTAACAATGTGGTGTTGCTTAATGTAAGTGTAGAATGCTCTTAAAGAAGGTTAGATTTATGATTTATAGAGTAGGTTTTGAGTGGGAGTTTATGTTAAAGATGTAAACATGGTAAATCAATCAATGAATTTGCCATTGCATAAATCAATTGGTTGTTAAACTCTAGAAGAGGTACAATTAGGTAGACCTTCTAAACATACACCTATGTGCTTTTGGTAGTCATGTGTTTAAATGTGATGTAAAGTTGAGGCCTAAGACAATTAAGAACTTCTTTTTTTTTAATGATTTATCAATCAAGTAGAAGTTAGCTCTAGGAAGTTCTTTTGCTTGGGTGAGGGACATTGTTAACCCTTAGTTATTTGGAAAGGAAGACCTTATATGAAAACTCCATCTCCATCATTAAGGAAATGAAGAAGAGAAAGAGCAGGAATCCAAATTGATGCTACAATTTTTAAATTGTATTAATGTCCAAAATCTGTTGTGACTAGTATCTTAAGAGTAAGGAATTTCTTATTAAGCGAATTTTAATGAATCTATGGTTTTACATCTAAGCAAGGAGCTTCACAATGTTTGGACAAATAATAAAATTAAATTTGATTTATTACAAATAATAGTTAACTAAATAAGTTCTCATTAGATGTGATCTATTTATTTATAGTTATCAATAAATAATGATTAAATTATCGATATTATATAAGTATTTCACTCTTTGTACAAAGTATTAGTAAATAATAATAATCATATTGTCTAATCTACTAACTTTTCTTTACAATTAATATTATGAAAATGAAAAAGTATTATCGGTTTTAATATATTAGAGATGCCTTCGTTTGTGATTGTTTTTTGTAAGATGTGTCAATGTTGCAAACACGGTTACTAAGGTGACATGGAGTATGAGTCATTAACGACCTTATTGTAATTTGTGCAATATATTGTAGTGGTTGCATTTAGATTTTTATTGTATAATAATAAAATTTTAGGATATGTTCTATGTTGGATTTTTAGGTTAAATAATGAATAATGTACATTGTGAATTATAGGGCATCTAACTTTAGGTGTATGTTATACAATAAATTACATGGGTGGATGTTGCTAGAAGTGTGGATGCACTTACTAAGCTTATTAGCTCACCATTTATTATCTTCTTTTTTTTTTTTTTTTTTTGCCTTTTTTTCCAATTTTTAGTGGAAATAAAATGGGGCTCCAACATAGGACATATGGCAGGAATTAAAGAGTAATGATTTTATAGCAAATATTGTATGATTAATTAGTGGTTTTTATTTTAATTTCGAAAGGATTTAATTGTTATTTGTGTTTTGCCGCCCGATTGCTCTTGGACTCCTATTAAGATATGTGTGTCGTGTAGTCATACTCATTTAACTTTATTTTGGTGTGATAGATTCATTTGAGGAGATATCACTTTAGAACTATTTTAGTATATTTCCATCACATAGAACATTATGGCTCTACTAAATTTTCTAATTACTAGGAACTTATTTAATAAATATTCTATGAGTATATCCTTTCTTTCCTTTTGGTATTTACATCTATGTATATTCTCAATAAGGTCTTTTTTGAAAAAATCAATTGCAAATTAGATGTTGCAAATGTCTAGCAAAGAGAGAGAGAGAGATAGAGAGATTGGATATTATATATGTGAAATAAAAGAAACAAGACTTAGTATGTTGTGTCAAATTTCTATTTTGTTATTGTTGTTGAACAAAAATGAAAAAGAACATAATACCCTATGAAAAAATCATTTACATTGTATCCAAAGATCTTGAGTAAAATTCTTCTACAAATTGCTATAAATGCAGCTTCTAAAGATTGCTTCTTGCAATCCATGATAGCTTTAGCTTGATCAACATACTCAATTGGGTTATCTTGCAAAGACATAATGAGGGGAACCAATACATAACCAATTAAATTTCCCCATTTTACTCTTGACTCCTGAGTCATCATATCACTTAAAGCCTGTTTAAACAAGAGAAGGAGAATAAAGCATACTTTAGGAATTTTTAATTCTAAGAAATGTGAAGTATTTATGGGCCTAATGTCTATAAGCAATAAAAATGATAAATTAAAAAGTCAATCATGTTTGATAAGTGGGAATGGACTAGCAAATCTGGATTTCATTCCCATTCTCCATGCTTGGAAATATGTTTTGACTCGCGACTCTATTTCACTTCATTAATTATAATTAATTAATATTATTTTTCTCACCTTGAAAAAAAATTGTAACATGCAATAATTAATATATTTTTGACAAATAATTACATTTGAGCATTTAATGTTGTTCCATTTCATTTTGTTATCATCTCCAAACATAAAAAATAATTTCTCATTCCCACCCTCATTCCATTATATTTCATTTCGAAACTTTCCTTCATACCAAATTGACACAAAGTTAATCAACAAGTGGATGCTCATCAAACCTAATCAATAGGCTCAATAAAGGGCCTATCTACTTAATTTGTGCTTAATGGGGACACGGATAGTAAGCTAATCCACAATTCAATTTTTGGTCCAATCTTATTGGGGGAAAAATT